>CM066169.1:1460000-1677500 GCA_033629205.1 Lithocarpus polystachyus
ATCACATGATCTTGATCTTGAAGTCTTATGTCTTTGATTGTCGGACTTGGTTTTATTGAGAAAGGCATAAATAACCATCTCGCCACTGTTTACTTGCCAATCATGAACACCTTAGTGCATATCGTAAGATTTTGTGCTCGAGAAAGTGTAGTACATGCACAAAAAGAACATAAGGTGTAGCCTCTAAATAAAATTGGTGTGTACATTATCCCGGCTATTTTATTAAGTTTCTAATCAATTAAAGTTGAATATAAATTTTGAGGCAAATTAAGAAACTTACATGATTGCAAGCTTTTATTCTAGGAGATGTGAGAGTTATATGATGTAACTCTTTAAGTAATAGTCTCTTTCAAATTCATGTGATGGATTTTGTAGAAATTGTGATTGATTACTATGTGCATATCACCTCACATGTTTCTCAAGCTTATACTAGTTGCACACACAACACAAGTTATTCTTTGCTAAACTGTGTACATGGTATTGTGTGTTTTGGTCTGACCAACTGAGTTTGAATATTTCTGGAAATTGATGCAAAACATGTTTGCTTATTTGAATGGTTGAAGGATATTATGAGAAAATCTTACTTTTAGAGATCTGGGTTAAAAACATGGGTTTTTGGAAAACATTTCATCTCATACTCATGCATTTTTTTCATAAAATATAATGCTTTGAGGAGTTTTTGAGCAAATGGGTTTCAATTTTCAAAAACTCAATTTTTCCAGATTTTCGATCGATCGAGTCTGTTTTTCGATCGATCGAAAATGTTTTTTAAAATCTCAGTAAAGTCTCTGTGTGTTTCGATCGGTTCTCGATTGGTAGTGGATCAATGAAGGATTTTCGACCAATCGAATCTGTTTTTCGATCGATAGAAAATCGGGCTGAGTGTTTTTAAAAAGGATTTTTTTTCACGTGGTTCTTCACCTTTTCAAAACTTTTTCAAACACTTTTGTCTCCTCACCAACCGGTCAAAGCAATTTTTGGTGTTTTTGTCGTTTTCCTCCGATCTTTTTTCATAAATCCTCTCTCCCAAGGCCGGTAAGACACTTTTGCCCTCTCTTTTGTTTTTATTTTCATGTTTCATGCATTATTTTCATGCATTTTGAGTTATTTTCGGCATTATTTGTTTTGGTTCTTTTGGAATTGTTTTTGGCTCTTTCTTTTTCAAATGAATCATGGGTTTTTGTGGGGACACTATATACAAGCACTACATGTGGTTTAATTTGATTAACTTGGTGTTTTGTGGAAAATTTGAAATTCTAGGGCTTGAAATTGGGGATTTTGGGGTTTTTGTTCAAATTGATATAAATTGATGAAATTGACTTGTTAGATTGATTAATTTGATCATTATATTGAGTTGTATGACTGCTGTGTTGATCAATTTCTCAATTAATGTGTTTTGAAAAATTAGGTTTTTCAAAATTTGGGAATTTTAATTTAAAACTCATGCTCAAGTAAATTTTGTTAATTTAGATTATATTTGAACTTGTCACTGCATTAGTTCATTCATCGTTTGCATAATTTGTTCATGCATCATATAGATTATGTCTTTCTATATTTTATGCTGTGCTAACTTGCAGTCTGCCCTTGGTTTTTGTTTTTGCTCTTCTCTTTTTGTGTCTCTTTTTTCTTTCCTTAGCACCATGCCTATGAAAACTAGAGCCCATAGTACTTCTGACTCTTCACCTTCCTTTGATAGTGATCGGTTCCCTAGTGAGAAGAACCAAGAGACCTTTGAGACCTTGAATCTTAGGCGTCAGATTTGGGCTGAGCGTAGGGTCATACTAGATGAGGTTGATCCTGAGGTGAGACGTAATTTTGAGCATCGGGGTTGGTTACCTTTGCCCGATTTTGAGCATCCTCCTCTTGCCACCTTGATTAGAGAGTTCTATTCGAACCTCTCTATCCACCTCTATGATAACAACACCTTGGTTAAGGTGTGGTTACGAGGTGTAGAGTATCGCATTACCTCTTCGGTGGTGTCTGATGCTCTTGGGGTGCCCATTGTTGATCGTCCCGTCTTTCCTTATGAGGAGTCTCCACCTCTAGATGATGCCATGTCATACATCACTGGGTCTTCTATCCAGTGGGGTTCTGATCCTCGGATCACTTCTGCTGAGCTTTCCGAGCTTCATTATCTCTTCTTTCGGATAGCGTGTCATTCTTTGTGGCCCATTTGTCATCTCCACACCATCCCCCTTGAGCGGTGTATATTTTTGTATGCACTGGTTACTGATGCTCATATCAGTTTTCCTCATTTGTTCCTTCGTTCTTTGAACGAGGTACATCGGTCTAGTTCTACGGCTCATGCGTTATTCTTTCTCGTTTTTATTCATAGGATTCTCCTTTATCTCGGTTTAGGTGTTTTTTCCTGCGTCTGAGCCTGTACATGTCATTGCTCCTATAGGTGCTACCTTTTTGAGGCAAAAGGCTACTCAACTTTGAGCCAGTTCTAAGCGTCCTAGGGTAGAGCCTTTCGGTGTCACTCCACCCCCTTCTTCTTCTACAGATGCTCCTGCAGCTAAGACGTCTGTTGATCCTGCTGCTGCTGCTGGTGATGTTCCTCCACCTTTTGATGATGTTTCTGACCTTCGTCGGACTCTGGATACTGTCGTGACCGTTCAGGCGGCTCATGGTCAGCTTCTGGTGGACATCCTTGATGAGCTACGTGCTTTGCGAGCAGATTTGGCAAGTTCTCATCATTCTCCTCCACCTCTTTTTGATGATGATTGAGTGCTCTTTGGCAATTTGTCACAAAAAGGGGGAGTATATCTTGGAGAGTTTTGTAGAGGAGATTTTTGTTTTAGGGGGAGTTTTGTACTTTGTAGTGATACTGCGGAGCTTGTGGAGTTATTAGATTGTATCTAGGCGCTTCACCTTGTATTTACATTTTTGGCTCTTATTAGGAGATATTTTTTTGAGATACATTGTTATGTATTATGTTTCTTATTTCACTATGCTACTTTACTTATTGATTTATATTTATGATGTTATTCATGATATATGTCTTTATTTTGTGTCATGTGAAATCAAGAAGTTTTTTTTTTATATTCCTTATATTTTCCACACATGCGTTTATGTGTTTGTTAAGTGTTACAGGAATATACAAGTTGATTCAGTCGTGCTGCTGTCTACTTTGAAAAATATGAAAATTTGCATTCTTATCTCTAGCTTGGTCAAGTTGTCAGAAGGAGATGACATGTAGCAATTGCATATAGAATTCTGTGGTGTTCCAGTTGATTGCATGAACATCGAAGAATGCATAAGCGTCAGAGTCGAAGCTGACGGAAAGCCATGGTACCATGATATCAAGGCTTATATCAAGAATAGTGAATACCAGCCTAGTGCAATGGACAGTGAAAAGAAGTTTATTCGGCACATGGCCTACTAAATTTTCCTGAATGGAGAAGTCCTATACAAAAGGAACCCCGATTCTATCTTGCTCCGATGCATAGATGCCTCCGAGGCTAATCATCTGATGGAAGAGATCCATGAAGGCTTACTAGGGGCTCATGCCAGTGGACCCCTATTGGCCTGCAAGATTATGAGAGCTAGTTACTAATGGCTCACCATGGAAAATGACTGCATTAAACACGTATGGACATGCCACTGTTGCCAAGCCTATCAAGATAGGAAGAACACTCCTCCTCAGCCTTTGCACTTTTTAGCAACACAATGGCCCTTCTCAGCCTAGGGTATGGATGTCATTGGACCCATGATTCTAAAAGCTTCAAACGGTCACGAGTACATCTTAGTGGCCATCGATTATTTCACAAAGTGGGTGGTAGCCGCTTCGTACAAGAGCGTCACTTAAGCAGTGGTAGCCCAATTCTTGAAACACAACATTATTTGCCGTTACCGCGTGCCAGGAGAGCTCATTATAGATAATGTGATAAACCTAAACAAAAAAAGGATCCAACAACTCTGCCAACAGTTCAAGATCGAGCACAGAAATTCGGTTCCCTATCGCCATCAGATGAATGGTGCAATGGAAGCCACTAACAAGAACATAAACAAAATCTTGGTGAAGATGACGGACACATACAAGGATTGGCATAAGTATTTTCCATTTACTCTGTGCGCATATCGTACTTCTTTTCGTACTTCCATGGGTGCGACCCTCATATTCATTGGTATATGGCATGGAGGTCGTCTTCCCCTCAAAGGGAGAGATCCCATCTCTTAGGATTTTATCTCAGATAGAGCTGTTAGAAATTGAATGGGCTTGTTCCCGATACGAACCGCTGAGCATGATGGATGAAAAGCGCATGACTGCAATGTGCCATGGATAGTTGTACCAGCGCTGCATTGAGCGAGCATTCAACAAGAAAGTTAGACTCAGGGTATTTGAAGAAGGTGATCTAGTCTTGAAAAAAAGCAACCAGGCCATGCCTGGTCATAGAGGAAAGTTTTCCCCAACTTATGAGGGCCCATATGTGGTAAAGAAGGCTTTCTTCGGAAGAGGCTTGATTTTAGCCAACATGGACGGGCAGGACTTCAATATGCCTACCAATTCTGACACCGTCATACGGTACTTTGCATGAAGGAGCCTCGCAGTGCACCTCATTTTTATATTTTTATGTCAAAAAAAGAGAGAAAAGAAAAAAAGAACAAAAAACAAAAAAAAAAATGTAAAAGGTAGATTGAAAAACCGAAAGGGCGGTCTACGTAAAAGGAAAGCCAAAAGAAAGAGAGCATGAGAAAATACAAAAGGTAGATTGAAAACCCGAAAGAGCGGTCTATGCAAAAGGAGAGTAAAAGAAAGAGTGTGAGGGAGCCTGCTAGATTGAAAACCTGAAAGGGCGGTCTAGGCAAAAATTAAGGCAATCAAAAGTTAGTTGAACTACGTGACGGCTTAATCCTTCCTCGCGGAGGTACGTAGGCAACCATCTTGGTTCGGTCACATCTTAAAAGAAAAATCAGTTAGTTGTGCTTGCTTGAATTTTTGCTAAAGATAAAAAATTTAAATGGATCCAACATCCAAGAAGACACCTCCAAGATTGCTCTCTGTATACGACACTACCACGACCTAGTGATCAGCTCAAGACGTTTTGGCTTGTGCCAATGGGAAATGTACCCTAATAGGAAAAGGAAAAGATCCTGTTAGGTTCTAAGGAATTAGGAACTAATGTATTAGAACTTCATTTTGTAAGGTTGGCAAACCATGATTAAAGCGGTTTTAGGCTTGTTAAGACTTGCTCAAAGTATGTCGTTTTTATGTAAAGTTGGAATCGAGTTACTGCAGAAGTTACTGTGCAAATCTGCCAGGCTCGGTCGGTTGAGAATTAGACTTGATCGATCGAAAGCCCGTTTAAGGTGTAAGGTTTTATGTTTTGCCTTAAGTATAAAAGGGAAAACCCTAGCCACGTTTGGGAGGTTCTAAATGTTGTGTGTGTGAATCTTATTGTGAGATCTAGAGGTGTTTGCCTTCACATACACTTAGGGTTTCCAAACTCAAGATTGATGTCAAGAGCTTGGTGATTATTCAGTCGTAGATTCAAGAACTTAAAGATATACAAGCAGGAGTGCTTGTGCTTGCTGTGAATTCAAGAAAGAAGTAGTCCGTGGACTCGGAGCTGTCACGTGGTCGTGGTAGTAAGTTTCCTACTCGAGGTAGCAATAGGATGTTAGTGGTCTAAGTCGCTATTGTGTAAACTTCAATTCTTTCATAGTGAATTCTGTTTCACCTTGAGGATAGCTAGGTTAAATCCTCCCTAGCTTTTTTATCGGTTTGGTTTTTCTGGGTTATCATATCGTGTGTTCTTTATTTTCTGCACTTTGCATGATATGATATATTTGTGTTAACCTAGATCTGCTTAATTTACCTAAGTTAATCGCTTGGCTAAATATCTAGGTTAATCTGTTTGGGTTTAAGGGGTTTAAATTTCTAACAAGTGGTATCAGAGCAGGTAGCTTTTTATTGTAGATCCTTTGATCTAAAAGCTGATCCTTGACCCCTGTTGTCATGGAACACGGACACTTTCTTGTTATTCCACCTTATTTTGATGGGAATAATTATTCTTATTGGAAAGTAAGGATGAAAGCATTCCTGAAATCTATTGATGAGAGAGTCTGAAACTCTGTTGAATACGGATGGGAGAAGCCCACTACCCCTGTGAGTGAGTGGCAAACTTCTCAAAAAGTGGCAGTCGCTTTTAATAGAAAAGCTATGAATGCTATTTTTAATGTTGTTTCTATGGAGGAATTTAAGAGAATCTTTAATGTTGAGGTGGCTCATACTGTTTGGAATATCCTCCAGACTGTGCATGAGAGCACAAAGACTATCAAAATTAATAAGTTGCAGCAATTGACTGCTAGATTTGAAAGCATTAGAATGACTAATGATGAATCTTTTGAAGAATTCTATGCTAAACTTAATGATATTGTTAATTCTGAATATAATTTGGGTGAAATCAATGATCAACCTAAAATTGTTAGGAAGATTCTTAGACCTTTGACTGAGGATTTTAGACCTAAAGTGACTGCCGTCACTGAAAGCAAGGATGTGGACTCCATCCCTGTTGATGATGAGCTTTCTACTACAAAGATTGCTTACCTTGCCAAGAACTTTATAAATTTTCTTAGGAACAATAATAGAGGGGCAAGAGGTAAAAACACTGCCGAACCTAGAAATTTTAGGAAGAATGATCCCACTATGGTTAATGACATTGAAAAACCTAAAGAGAAAGTAGGTCAACCTTCTAATAATTCTATAGGGTAACAATATTTTGGATGTCAAGGGTATGGTCATGTGAAATCTGAATGTCCTACATACTTGAGGACTAAGAGTAAGGCTATGGTTGTAACCTTAGTTATGATGAAGTTTCTGACAATGAATCTGGTAGTGATGAGGATGGAAACTTCATTGCTTTCACTACTACTGTTGTAGTCAATGAAAGTGTGTCTGTTGAAGAGAACCCTTTTGATGGGGAACTCTCTGAAGA
Organism: Lithocarpus polystachyus; assembly: GCA_033629205.1. Taxonomy (NCBI): domain Eukaryota; kingdom Viridiplantae; phylum Streptophyta; class Magnoliopsida; order Fagales; family Fagaceae; genus Lithocarpus; species Lithocarpus polystachyus. Next base: position 1,466,942 of record CM066169.1, read on the forward strand.
TGTAGATTTACAAGAAGCCTATAATAAACTTTGCAAAGTTGCTGCAAAGGATGCTATGAATGTTGAACTTGGCTTAAAGAAAATTGCATCTCTTGAACTTGATAAGTAGAATTTGCTTGTGAAATTGTTTGATGCTAATGAACTTTTGAATAATGTGAAGACTGAAAACATGATTTTACTTGAGAAAATTAAAAATTTGGAAGTTGAATTGTCTGTGGCTAGAGAACAAACTAATAGGTCTGCAAGCTCCAAACTTGATCACATGCTAAGTATTCAAAAGTCTCCCTTTGACAAAACTGGCTTAGGTGTTGTGGAAAGCATCTTTGTGCCTGAATTTCATTCCATTAACTTTGTTCCTTCTACTAAACTCCCTAAGAGTGAGGTTGTCAAACCCTCTGTGAGTGAAGCTGTTAAATTTGTAGAAGTTACACCTCTTAGGAAGATTAGGGTTGATCTTCAAGAGTCTAAATCTAAGGCTTCTAATTCTTCTAAGGGAAAGTTGCATGATAAGTCTGCATGGGTTTGTCATTTTTGTGGAAAGTCTGGGTACATTCGTCCAAACTGTTTCAAGTTGCAAGTTACTAAGCGAGCAAACAAACCAAAAGTACCTGTGCCTCAAGCACAAGATCCTATGGTACTTATTGGTGAATTGGTAAAGGCGTTAAACCTTTATTCCAATCCTGGAGTTGCTCAGAATTCTAATGTGAACAATAACTCCAATGCTAGAGTTGCATCTAAAAGGTTTTGGATGCAAAAGACTCGATCTAATTGAGTCTGTTTGTCATGGTCCTTGTTCTTCATTGCTTTATCTCTTATTACGATTTTTTTCTAGGATTTGCATTGCATAACATTCATGCATTTCATTCTAGGATGTTCTTTTATTTATTTATTTTTTTTAAAAAAAAAGGGTAACAAGATTGTGTTTTGCAAAATGTGTTTTACAGTATTTTCCTTGAAATTAAAAACAAGGTTGGTCAATCTATTTTTACATAACATATTTATGTACCTTGTTTAGCTTGGATGAGCTTATTTTATTGCACTTTACTAGTTTGAACTCTGTAGTGCATGTTGTGTGGGAAAGATGTTTATAGTTTTTGATCACGTGATCTTGATCTTGAAGTCACATGTCTTTGATTGTCGGACTTGGTCTTATTGAGAAAGACATAAATAACTATCTCACCACTGTTTATTAGCCAATCATGAACACCTTAGTGCATAAAATAAGGTGTAGCCTCGGTTAAAATGTTAAAATTGGTGTGTACATTATTGGGCTATAAAAATTTCACAATAAATTAAATTGGTGTGTACATTATGAGGCAAATCAAGAAACTTACATGATTGCAAGCTTTTATTCTAAGAGATATGAGAGTTATATGATATAACTCTTTTGGTGATAGTCTCTTTCAAATTTATGTGATGAATTTTGTAGAAATTGTGATTGATTTCTATTCACATATCACCTCACATATTTCTCAAGTTTTTGCTAGTTGCACACACTACACAAGTTACTCTTTGCTAAACTTTGTACATGTTATTGTGTGTTTTTAGTTTGACCAATCAAGTTTGAAAATTCCTTGAATTGCATGCAAAACATGTTTGATATTTGAGATCTTGAGAAAAATTGAGTGATAATTTCAACTTTGGAAAACAGGGATTAAAACAAGTGTTTTTGAAAAGCATTTCAACTCATACTTATGCATTTTATTCATAAAATTTAATGCTTTGAGGAGTTTCTGCACAAAAATTGCTTTGTTTTTCAAAAAACTGATTTTTCTAGAATTTCAATCGATTGAACCTGTTTTTCGACCGATCGAAATTGCGATTAAATCCTTTGGTCAGCTTCTGTATGTTTCAATCGTTACTCAATTGGTTCTGGATCAATTGAAGCACTTTCGATCGATCAAATCTAATTTTCAATCGATCAAAAATCGTGCTGAGAGTTTTTTAAAAGGACTTTTTCTCACATGTTCTTCACTTTTCAAAAAGTTTTCAAATAGTTTTTTCTCTCTCACCAACTGGTCAAGCCTCCAAAGTGAATTTTTTGTCGTTTTCCTCCAAAATATTTGCAAGGTTTCTCTCCTCTAGGGCCGGTATGTCTATTTTACCCTTCCTTTTCTTTTTATTTCCATTTTTCATGCATTGAATCATGCATTTTCTTTGGAATTTTTGGACCTATGAAAATTTGGGGTTTTTGATGTTTCAAGCTTTTTCTTTATAAATTGATCATCGGGTTTCTGTTGGGACACTATATACAACTGATCCATATGGTTTAATTTGATCAATTTGGTGATTTGTGAGAAATTGAAAATTCTAGGGCTTTAAAATACCAAATTTGGGGGTTTTGTTCAATTTTGAAAGTTCAAATAGTGTGAAAAACACTATGAACGTTTAGACCCCTAAATTACAAAATATCAATTCAAGCTTTAACACAAACGATTAACGTGCAAAAAATGAACTAAAGGCTAAAACAGAATTGATAAACCATCTAAATCAAATAAAATCACATCCATAGCAGAAATTAAATGACTAAGATAAAGGGAAGAGAGATGCAAACACAAGGACAACACAAGACGTGTTATCGAAGAGGAAACCAAAGCCCTCGGCGTAAAACCTCTCTGCCGCCCTCCAAGCAGTCAAAATGATCCACTAAAGAATGTAGTTGGGATACAAGCACAGCAATAGACCCTCCAAGCCTAAGCTACCCAGGTACCTAAGCCCTCCAAGCTTCTTGCTCCAACGAGGTTACGCCGAACCTATTTCTTCTTTAGCTTCCCGGATCCTGCTACTAGTCCATAGCATCTACCAATATAAATTGGCTCCTTTCTAACTGCTTCCCAAAACACCAAAGAGCCTTCTCACAGTTGTGGGTATGGTAAGAAAAGGTTTTGGCGAAAGTATCTCTCAAGGATCTACAATGGAGAGAAAGAGAGTAGAGGAATTTGAAGAGTCACAAGGTTAAGATTGTGGATGAATCAATCTTGTTTTTCTCTAGGGTTTCTCTCTTAAAATTCTCTCTGGAAGCTTTCTATATTTCGTGGGTATAAGGGGTATATATACTGGTGAGTGTTTAGAATGCGAAGAGACAGATTTTTCACAACAGAGTAGGTTGGCAGCTTGACCTCGCGGCTTGACTGAGTTGCGAGTTCAAGTCGCGAACAACCTGAAAGGCCAGATTGGAAATTTTGTCCTGCAGTGCGACAGCTATCACGACGGTTCATATTCTGGCAACTTTCAGTCGCGAGCCACCCACGAGATCCAGTCATGAGTTCTCCTCTGCACGCTTCTCTCATGTGCAACATTTGGCTGCTTGCTAATCTCCCCCTTTGGCTATTCCATGACAAAACCCTACAACAAACTCTGGACTTAACACGTGAGTTGGGAACAGTTGAACAAAACTCACTCACACCTAACTCTAGGATCTGTGAAGCTCTTGAATCATAAGTACAAGTATCTCCTGAAAAGCAACCACACAATAAGTTTATTGTATGCAGAAAAACTTGTATTGCATATGAAGCAAGCACAATACAATCAAGCAAAACATATTAAAGCAATAGAGCATGGCTTGACCAAAAAAAAAAAAAACAATCACTATAAATGGTGATCACAATGCTCATTCTCACAAGGAATGAACATCCAGACATGCAATCTAATAAGCTTAATGACAAGTATCATTTGCATGTCCAACATTCAACCAATGCAACAACACTACGTAATTGCATTAAGGATAAAAATCCAACGCAGGGCACAAGAGTGATGTACTTAAAGAAGACATAGTGCTTACAAAAGCTAGGTACAAAAGATAACCAACATGCCACATAAGCAAAGGTACAAAATAAAATGCTACCTAAGCATAGGTACAAAATAAAACTGATTAACATCTAAAATATATAAAAACCAGAGTACCATATCCAACAGTTTATACCAAATGTGTTTTTAATGAAAGAACTGTAAATATTTTGAAGATAAATATGTAAACACCCCTGTACAACTTCCCTTTTCTTTTACTATACTGTTCTCACTGCTCACTCCCACTATCAATGTGTACTCCCCCTTTCATTGGTCTCCCCTTTTTTGTCACAAATAGCTAAAGACTATTCTTAATCTTCTGCTAGATAGCATCTAATTGTGCCTTAATGCCAGTGAAGCGCATTGAACAGAGTTGTTGTATTGGATGATAAGTTTCTCTAGACCGAAAATACGCTGATTGACACCGTCAATGAGAGTGCTCAGCCTGCCAGCAAGATCACTAGGTTGAGTCCTCGGCGTCATCATTTCTGGAGTGTGTGTAGAAGGTGTCTCTGTATGCATAGGAATAGCTTGACTAGATGGACTGCCAAGAGTGAATGGTTCAGTCTTTGTTGCCATAGAAGAGACTCTTGCTTGCTTGAAGAGTGAACATAGAAATCGATCAAGGACACGGCACAATTCTTCCATCTGATATTGGATGAATACCTTCTTGGATCATGATCTTCATAAGGAGACTACTGAAAGGAAGGCAAGCTCTTGCTACTGATCGAGCCACAGTTTTCCCAATTATTTGAAAGATATGCGCACAGATGTCAATTGGAGCACCAGTAATAAGATCACACAAAAACTGAGCTCTTCCAAGATTTATGTAACCAGTATTTGTCAATGGGTAAAGATTTGAAAACATGATCAGTTTCAGAGTAGTTAGTTCAGGTGAAAATTTTGCAATGCCTATAGACATTCCTTTGCTTCTAACTTCATGATTAGACCCAAGAACTTGAAGGATGTCTTGCACTTGAGGAACTCTATCATCATATGGAGTCCTGTCCACTTTTTCTGGTCGGGTGATGTGAAGAACTTGTGCAAGCTAATCTGGAGTAATAACAAATTCTTTCCCTCTTACCCAGCATTGTAGTTCAATTCCAATGAATCAAGCATTTAAGTAGAACTCCTTCACTAACTCATCATATGGATCCTCAAAGTTCCCAAAAAGAGCATCCCAATCTCTTCTTTCAAAAATCCTAGGGATAAATTTAGTTCCCAAGGTATCAAAATGCACTATCCATTCCATAATAATGGGAGCATCAACAAAGATGTCTGAGTATGTCTGTGAATCAATGGGTATCCTAAATCTCTTGCTTTTTGGGACTTGAGATGACCGGGTTGAGCGACAAGTTTGCTTAGCAATAGGGGTAGGAACATCACTCAATATCTCCTTTCCTTTAGATGAATGGCGTGACATCTGTAAAATAGTAGACACACAGGAGATATCCAAGAACAAACACAAGACACAAACATCAACTTGATTAGAAATTAGGTATTTAGAAAAATGATATAACAGTTAACTTATAGTATGAACCAATCCCGCACCAAGTAAAAGAAGAAACACAAGTACATTATGTTAAAAGGTATGACACAGATCAAAGTCACTAGTCAAGACTTAAATGTGAATGACCAATAGCACCATAACAAAGACAGAAACATCGTATAGCCATAATAACTCAGGCGCATGTCAACTAAACATATCTCTATGAGTAGAATATGCATAACAAAGGGTCAAAACAGCACAAGAACATAATGTGGTAGATAAGCATGACAAAGGCATAATATGCATTAGATAAGTGAAATCAACAAAACCCATTCAAGCAAACCCAACAAAATGATTCATACCCATAGCAGAAACTCAAAATATCTTAACTAATCAAAACAACCCAAAATCCAAGGAAAAAGGCTTAAAATCATGAAATAGGTAACAGAAATATGAAAACCCATAGGTTTTTCTTGAGGATCGGTGAAGGAATGATGAAGAATAAAGAGATCTTTGAGAGAGAACACAGTGAGTTTGAGAGAGAACACGGTTGAGACAATGAACAGTCACAAATATTCGAGAGAAAACTGAAAAGTTTTGAAAAACTGACTTTAAAGGAGCAAAATACGTGTTTTTCGCGACTAAAACAAGTCGCGAGAAAGTCGCCAGGTCCAGCCGCCTGAACACTTTAAGGAAAAATTAAAAAAAAATTTCTAAGTGTTTTTTGCGACTGGAGGTTCAAACCGCAAGATAACCGCGAGCTGAGCCGTGAAACAATCTATGTAAATCTCGCGACTGTACCTCCACTCGCGACATAGTCGCCACATCAAGATGAGAGAAGCATAAAAATCTAGATTTTTTCAAAAATTTTCTAAGCCTTTTTCGCGACTTGGGTATTGACCAGCCAGAAAGACGTGAAAACAATCTGTATTGAGCTCGCGATTAGGGCATGCGATTGTACAGACCCGTGAATGAGTCGCCAAAACAGGACATAACAATTTTTGAAATTTTTGACATTTTGCTAAAACAAAGAAAACTTTTTCAAAAACACACAATTGCTAAAAAATCTTTTTGTGCTTGATCAACAAAACTTGAGCATGTGAAACACATTTTATCAAGTACAATCACACAAATGAATAAGGCATTCAATGAACATAAGCAAGTGTGATGTGTGTGGATATCAACAATGAGATAGTCCTTAGTCTAATGTGAAGCTTCAATGATCAATTCAACCAAGGCATACACAATTAGCACTAGATAATGAGATCCATCTCAATAATAGAAATATGCATATATGACCTCCCACAAGAAAATGATTACATAACTTTTGAAGCTTTTCATTTGGCTTCATTATAATTCTCAACATTTTATCATTTTGAATCAATACATCTCATTTTGCAATCGATGCCTGAAATTTTTGATATTTCAATTTGATGATCAAGCCTTTGGCTTTTTGGGCATCATATACTATATTTTGAGTCGCTTTCCCTTTTTCCTAGTCAAATACTAGTTTGTGCGACAGGCTTTTGCAGCTCATTATCTCTTTTCATTTTGAGATTTACATTGGTTGAGCTCTTTAAGCAAAAACAAAAATAAAGAGTGGGAAGATATATAGACACAAGTCTACGCATGTCTCAAGATCAACAAAATCATTGACTAATCATTCATGACAAGTTTGAAGATCGATTTACAACAATCATATAGATTTCAATATTTTTCCCACATTGGTATGAGTGCAATGAAAACAAGCTATGCTCATGAATGCACAAAGCCATTAGTACAAAGGTACAAGGCAAAACAAGTTTAGGACAAAAACTCAACAATGTTGATCAAACCATTTAGATTTTATACTTTTTATATGTTTTTTAAATTTTTTTTACCAAAGAAATTTATCCAAAGAACAAACCATGTAAAAACATTTAAAGCAAGAACACAATCAAGTATGCACACAAACAAACACCCAAGCATTGTCACTTTAAGATAGGAAGAATTAATGTATGGACATGTTATAATGCTTATGCATGAGTACCCTTTTTCACCCACACGTCACGTGTGTTTGGGGTGATATCCTTATAGGATTGGGTACGTGAGTTAGAGTTTTCAAACCTTCTTGTGAAGCTTTCCAAACAAGTGGTGAAGGCACCAATCATCTTCATCACATCCATCACTCTAGAGTCACTATTTTGACCTCTTGGTTGCTCAACAGCCCAAATTTTCTTGTCATTTCTTGGTCCTCTTGGCCTTTGATCACTTCCATTCTTCAATGCTCTCAACTTATAACAGTTTGGTCTGGTGTGGCCTTGGATTCCACAGTGATGGCAGAAATGGTTCGTTCTCAGACCTCTTTATGGTCTTGGGAGAGATTTCCCTCTACATTCAGGTATGACCTCTGAGTGGCTACGAGACTTGTTGAACACCCATTGATTAGCTACATTCTTCTTCTTCTTTGAATTTACCATCTCAATAGCTGGAGTTTTCACCATGGGCTCCTTAGCCTTCACAAACTTCATGTCCTTGGAGATTTTGACAGCAGAACTGCTTTCTCCAATGTATCCCAATCCAGATTTGTCTAAGAAGTGTTTTTGTGAGGAGATCAAATCATCTAGCTTCTTTGTGAAGACCTTTCTATCTTGGCATTTGCTTGAATCACTTCAAGCTCAAGAAATCTCACCTTTGCATAGGCTTCCGAAAACTCTGCATTTAACTTCTCTATCTCACACTTGGCCTCCTTGTGACGCACTAGAAGACTTCTATAGTCCTCTTCAGCTTTCTTCATCTTTTTCACGGCTGCCTTGGCTACACGTGTATAGTCTCCAGACTTTTCAAGGAGTAAGTTGTAGTTCTCTTGAAGACTTTTAGTACACTCATCCTCTTCATCTTCTGATTCTCCAACAATTCCCATTGATTCCTCATCACTATACTCTCCAAGTTCTTGTACAAGTAAATTCAAGTCCTTCGAAGACTCAACATGAGCAGTAGTCATAAATGCAGAGTAATTCCCTTCTTCGTCATAGCTTTCCTCAGAATCAGAGTTGGATGAGTCCGAATCACTAAGAGTTGCGGCATAAGCCTTACCCTTCGATTTCAAGTAATTGGGACATTCCTTCTTAATATGTCCATGTCCATTACACTCGAAGCATGTAATTCCTTGTAAGGATTGAGAATCCTTACCATCTTTCCTTTTAAAATCCTTTTTCTCTTTTCCGAAATTGGAAAATTTTCCTTTCTCTGCAAACTTTCCTTTCTTCTTGAACTTCAAGAACTTTTTGAAGTTCTTCACAAGATATGCAACATATTTATCTACAACGTTTTCATCAGATGAGTCATCAACTTCCACCCTTTCATCAGTTGTCTTGAGAGCAATAGATTTGCTCCTCTTTTGTGATGGCAATGACAGCTCATATGTTTGAAGTGAGCCAACTAATTCTTGGACCTTAATATCATCCAAGTCTTTACTCTCTTCAATTGTAGTAACTTTTGCACGGAAGCTCTCCGGCAATGATCGAAGGATCTTCCTCAAAATCTTTGAATCCTCCGTTTTCTCACCCAAGTTGAACTTCCCGTTCACCACTTCATTTAGCTTGCTATAGAAAGAGTCAAAGGACTCATCTTTATTCATCTTAAGCTCCTCAAAACGAGTGGTCAGCATCTATAACTTGGTATCTTTCACTTTCTTGGCTCCTTCATACGTGGTCTCCAATATTTTCCACGCCTCCTTAGCCACCGAGACATGGGATATCCTGTGAAACTCATCTGGAGACACACCACAGAAAATAGCATTCAAAGCTTTACTATTAGCATTAGACGTAGTAAGGGCTGCATTATCCCAAGTGGATTTTTCGGCTTCCGGCCTAAACCATCCAATATCAACAGCATCCCACACACTTTCATCAATAGAACATAAAAATGCCTTTATTCGGACTTTCCAAAAAGCATAGTTGCTACCATCAAAATATGGTAAAGCATTCAAAGATTGAGACCGATCCATCTCAATATGAGGCCAAGGATCACACAAAGGTAATTAAACCACAGCAAGTGCACCTGCTCTGATACCAATTGAAAGTTCAAATAGTGTGAAAAAAACTATGACGTTTAGACCCCTAAATTACAAAATATCAATTCATGCTTTAACACAAACGATTAACGTGCGAAAAATGAACTAAAGGCTAAAACAGAATTGATAAACCATCTAAGTCAAATAAAATCACAACCATAGCAGAAATTAAATGACTAAGATAAAGGGAAGAGATATGCAAACATAAGGACAACACAAAACGTGTTATCAAAGAGGAAATGGAAGCCCTCGGCGTAAAACCTCTCCGCCGCCCTCCAAGCAGTCAAAATGATCCACTAAAGAATGTAGTTAGGATATAAGGACAGCAATAGACCCTCCAAGCCTAATCTACCCAGGTACCTAAGCCCTCTAAGCTTCTTGCTCCAACGAGGTTACGCTAAACCTATTTCTTCTTTAGCTTCCCGGATCCCGCTACTAGTCCATAGCATTTACCAATATAAATTGGCTCCTTCCTAACTGCTTCCCAAAACACCAAAGAGCCTTCTCACAGTTGTGGGTATGGTGAGAAAAGGTTTTGGCTAAAGTACCTCTCAAGGATCTACAATGGAGAGGAAGAGAGTAGAGAAATTTGAAGAGTCACAAGGTTAAGATTGTGAATGAATCAATCTTTTTTTTCTCTAGGGTTTCTCTCTTAAAATTCTCTCTGGAAGCTCTCTACATTTCATTGGTATAAAGGGTATATATATTGGTGGGTGTTTGGAATGCAAAGAGACAAATTTTTCACAAAAGAGTAGGCTGGCGGCTTGACCTCGCAGCTTGACTGAGTCGCGAGTTCAAGTCGCAAACAAACTGAAAGGCCAGACTGGAAATTTTGTCCTGTAGTGCGACAGCTGGCACGACGGTTCATATTCTAGCAACTTTCAGTCGCGAGCCACCCGCGAGATCCAGTCGCGAGTTCTCCTCTACGCGCTTCTCTCGTGTGCAACATCTGGCGGCTTGCCAGTCGCAAGACACCAGCGAGGTCCAGTCGCGAGTCTCTGTTTTGTAGTACAGTCTTTAGCAAATCTCCACACTCTCTCACACATTACCCTTACATGATTCCCACTTAAATACAAGGTTCTAAATGCTGAAAATACAAGCAAATTGGCACGGAATAAAGCCAACACAATGGTTGATAAAATTCAACCTTACAAATTTGATGTAAATTGATGAAATTGGCATGTGAGATAGCATCATTTGATCATTATATTGTGTTTTCTAGCTTGTGTAATGATCAAATTCTCAATTTTTTGGGTTTTGTGAAAAAGGGTTTTTTAAATTTGGGGATTTTTGATGTAACGTTCATGCTTAAGCCAATTTTTTGAATTTGGAACATAATTGAACTGTTTTCATTGCATTAGACCATGCATCATATAGAATTTTTTTATATTGTTCATGTGCTAATCTTGTAGTCTGCCCTTGGTTTCTCTTTTGTTTTTTTTTTTGTTTTTTTTTTTTTGTCTCTTTATCTGGTTTGTAGCGTCATGCTTAGGAAAACTAGAGCTCATAAGACCTCTTCTTCTTCACCATCCTTCGATAGTGATAGGTTTTTGAGTGAGAAACATCAGGAGACCTATGAGACACTTAACCTTAGGAGGAACATTTAGGGTGAGCGTAGGGTTCTTCTAGATGAGTAAGATGATGAGATGAGGCATAACTTTGAGCGTCGGGGTTGGTTACCTTTATTAGACATTGATCATCCACCTCCGACTACCCTGATTAGAGAGTTCTACTCGAACCTCTCTACCCATATCTATGATTCCAACACTTTAGTAAAGAGTTGGATACGAGGTGTAGAGTATCGCATTACTCCTTCTGTAGTGTCTGATGCTCTTGGGGTGCCTGTGGTTTCTCATCCTGTCTATCCTTATAATGAGTTTCCTCCCCTTGACAATGTTATGTCATACATCACTGGTTCTTCTGTCCAGTGGGGTTCTGATTCTCAGATCACATCTGCTGAACTTACTGAGATTCACTATCTTTTCTTTAGGATTGTCTGTCATTCCTTGTGGCCTATCTCTCATCTACACACTATCCCTATTGAGTGATGTGTGTTTCTTTATGCTCTTGTCACTGATGCTCCTATCAGTTTTCCTCATCTTTTTCTTCGTTCTTTGAATGAGGTGCATAGAAGTAGTTCTACTGCTCATGCTTTGTTCTTCCCTATTTTTATTCATAGGATTCTCCATCATTTAGGGTTAGGTGATTTCCCAGCTTCTGAGCTTGTTCATATAGTTGCTCCCATTGGTGCCACCTTTCTTAAGCAAAGGGCTGCTCAGCTTCGAGCTAGCTTTAAGCGTCCTAGGGTTGAGCCTTTCGGTGTCACTCCTCCTCCTTCCTCTTCTGTAGGTGCTCCTACGGCAAAGACGTCTGTTGGTCTGACTGCTACTACTGCTGCTGTTCCTCCACCTTCACCTATGGATGATTCGGACATTTGTCGGCTGTTGGATACTGTCATGACCATCCAGGCGGCTCATGGTCAGCTTTTGGCGGACATGCTTGATGAGATACGTACTTTGCAAGCAGATTTAAAGAGTCTTCGACGTTCTCCTATGCCACCTCCTTTTGGTGATGAGTGAGTGCTCTTTGGCAATTCGTCACAAAAAGGGGGAGTACATTGTAGTAGAGCAGTTTTGCTTTAGGGGATATTTTGATACTTTTGTGATATTTTTGCTTTAGGGGAGATTTTGATACTTTTGTGATATTTTTTAGCTGTGAAGCTTTTAGATTGTATCTAGGTGCTTCATTTTGTATCTATCTTTTTGGCTCATGATATTTTTGTTTGGGTTGTCTATGATAGGGGGAGATACATTGATTGTATATGTTTCTTGTTTCACATTGTCTTACATTGTTTATTAATTTATATTTATGAGGTTATTCATGATATCTGTCTTTATTTTGTGTTATGTGAAATCAAGAAGTTATTTTCAATATTACTTGTATTTTCCACACATGCATTTATGTGTTTGTTAAGTGTTATAGGAATATACAGGTTGATTCAGTCATGCTGCTGTCTACACTTGCAACTAATAGATAGTAGTTAGGTTGAATTTGTTTAGTTGGGCTATTGTCTTGTAATGGGCTGTTATTTTTTGTAAACTTTGAGCATTATGTTAAGTTTTTGTTTTGTCACGGATTGCCAAAGGGGGAGTTTAGGTTCTAAGGAATTAGGAACTAATGTATTAGAACTTCATTTTGTAAGGTTGACAAACCATGATCAAAATGGTTCTAGTCTTGTTAAGACTTGCTCAAAGTATATGGTTTTTATGTAAAGTTGGAATTGAATTACTGCAAAAGTTACTGTGCAAATCTGCCAGGCTCGATTGATCGAGAATTAGACTTGACCGATCGAAAGTCGTGCAGATTTTTTTTTCTGCAGAATTTCCAACTTAGCCCAAGCTCGTTTGACATGTAGGGTTTTATGTATTGCCTTAAGTATAAAAGGGAAAACCCTAGCCACGTTTTGGAGGTTCTGAATGCTGTATGTGTGAATCTTTTTGTGAGATCTAGAAGTGTTTGCCTTCACATACACTTAGGGTTTCCAAACTCAAGATTGATGTCAAGAGCTTGGTGATCATTCAGTTGCAGATTCAAGAACTTAAAGATATACAAGTAGGAGTGCTTGTGCTTGCTGTGAATTCAAGAAAGAAGTAGTCCGTGGACTCGGAGCTGTCACGTGGTCGTGGTAGTAAGTTTCCTACTCGAGGTAGCAATAGGATGTTAGTGGTCTAAGTCGCTATTGTGTAAACTTCAGTTCTTTCATAGTGAATTCTGTTTTACCTTGAGGATAGCTAGGTTAAATCCTCCCCAGGTTTTTTACCGGTTTGGTTTTCCTGGGTTATCATATCGTGTGTTCTTTATTTTTTGCACTTTGCATGATATGATATATTTGTGTTAACCTAGATTTGCTTAATTTACCTAAGTTAATCACTTGGCTAAATATCTAGGTTAATCTGTTTGGGTTTAAGGGGGCTAAATTTCTAATAGATCCATCTGGAACATGATGTATCCTTGGAAAAAATGAGATATATGCATGAATTTTACATTTATCGCTTATTTGTATAATCTTGCATTTTCAAAGCATTTGCCAACATATTCATTAACATGCCTGTATTGTGCCATTCAGTTTCTTTAGTGCATTTGATACCAAAACATGAAATCTCATCTAATAAATATTTCTTGAATATCATCATAAACATCTCTCTACACCATCTCTCAGTTTCTAAGCATGCCTAACAAACTAGACTATGCTTTAAGAACTTAAACAAAAAGCGGAAGGCCTTACAAAATTGCCTAGCATGTCACGAAGGACCTTTCCATACATGGTGGGATACTAACTACATAGCTCATGTGAAGAAACAATGTAAACATAAAAGAATGCCAACAAGTCAGACATGGCCCAAGCAATCAGACACGGCTTCGATTAATCTCCCAAAACTAGTGCAGAGAATTGGGTCACCCTAAGCATGAGTGCGAAGTAATCCGGCTGCATCAAAGCCGAGGTCTTTGGTGATCTCTCTAAGTCCATCATGTGAAAGCGGAAGATGGACCAACACCCTCTCCATCGTGGAATCAGAAGTAGAGCTCTGCCTCTTAGTCTTTGGCAAAGCCTACAAAGTGCCCACTTTTACAGTAGCAACTCTCAAGGCCTCATCTCTCTCAACTAGCTCAGTCTGAAGGCAACGGAAAGCCAACTATAGCTGATTAGGCTCATCACCCTCTCGCCCATACTCCATGCTCAAAGTGGAGTGAATATAGGATCTCGCCTGTACTAGCTTCATTGCTAAGTCATCGGCCCTACTACTAGCCTCGACCTTGCCAGCCTTCAATGCGGCCCTCTCCTCCTCCCAAGTATGATCCAGAGTGGTAAACCTCTGAGTAAGAGTTGCAAGCTCGTCCTCTAAACCCGCAACCCGGGATCTCAACTGAACACACTCTGCCTCTATGCCAAAAAGGGCTAGCCCCTTCCGATTGAGCTTTGCCCTAAGAGCAGCGAGTTAACTCTCCTGCGCACTACTCATCCCTTCAATATCCTCCATTAGTGCATTAGCCAGCTCTCTGCAGCAGTCTCTATCCCTGACAGCCTCCCTCAAGCACTCCCTCAGATCCATAAAGGCCTTCTTAACCCTAATCTCGAACTTTAGAGTATAGTCTCTCAAAATATCAGTCGGAAGTGGCAACTCGACTAACACTGGCAATGATAAGTCAAGCACAAAGATGGGATCTCTGGTGTTTCGCCACACTTTAAACTCAGCAGAAAACCAGTCCTGGTCATCCCTAGAATAGAAAGGGAAGTCAATGTTCGACTTGCGCGCCTCCCAAAACTTAGAGGCACACCCTATCATTACTACAACGATATCCACAAGCCTGTACTCGTGCAAGTGATAGCGGAAAGATCACTAAGTCGGGGGATATGCTGGATACCCCCAAACTGTTGCACGGTCATACCCGAGAAATACCCCGTACTCCCCCAAATACCCACTAAGGGAATGCCAAGTAAACCGACATAATGGGTCTACCCTTGTCATCTAGTGATACCCCACTTGACTCTCCAAGTCCAGTTAATGGATTCAGGCTACACAAGTCTCTCAGCCAATCATCAGTATCCCTAGAAAAGGAAGATCAAGAGCTACAATATCCCGGACTCTATTCCTACTCACGAGGCCCATAAGTTGATCTCTAGCAATGACAATTAAGTGGCTACAGAGCCACAACTATAACATATGAACGCAACAACCTCATCTACCTCTACCAGCCTCTAAACACAAGGCCAAGGACCTAATGGTCTCGAAAAGTAAAGAGGGAATGAAAGAGGTACCACAAGGTAGGGCACTCACTAGAGGAAGAACGGAAAAACTGACAGCTCCTGATGGTGAAAGGAACAACACCACCCCAAAGAAGGCCATCAGGAAGGCCTGACGCCTGTAGGATGTCCACCATTCCTCTAAATCCACAAAGTCATCTTGTTAGCCAACAGGGCACTTCGATGAGTGGAACCGATCATGTAGGAAATCAAAGGACATGCTCCCACCTATCCCACTACCATACAAAGTTAGCGCCCCCATAACGGGCCCCTTGAAGCCCATCAGATTAGTGAGCCTCTTACAGTAGCATGTCCACACTAGTGGAATGAAAACAATGCTCAAAAGAGTAGAAAGAGAGAGAAAAACGATCATAATCCTCCAAAGTAGGCACCAAATCAACATCTCCAATGGTGACATATCTTAGAGCAAGGTCCTAACGAGAATTGATGACCTCCAATAAATGCCAATCTAGTGTGGTGTGAAGAAGAAAAGTAGCATCTCCAAGAAGTTTCCGGATGAATGCCTTGTCACCACAAGAAAAGAGCACCACCACCTCCTAAGCCTCTTCTCATAGTAAGACTGCCTCTCAAGCTCTGCCAAAGTGTTGTAGGAGTGAGCACCAAGAGCATCCATGAACAAATCTTGCTAAATCTAACGATCTAATAAGAATCTACGTAAAAAATGATGAAATGCCGTGTTTTCTACACGTTTTTAGTGAAGAAAAAGGGTAGAAGAAGACCCCAAAAATCGCAGATCAAGAATGAGCTAGGGATGGGATGAAACCTATCTTTTATACATGTTTCCCTATGTGGCGGCCCTCGGGACACGTGCCAGGGCTTTTCAACCCCCCTAGGTACAAACCCACATGCATTATGATACTCCCCCCTTATTTGGAATTTTTTTTATCACTTTAGAGCAAAGATTCTCTCGTTTTAGCCGTCACCATAGTGTGAAGTCAGTTCGACAGTGAATTGGATTGCCAGACATTCTCTCTCATACATCCGAGACTGTACAAATCCTACACTAGGGCAGTTTATCTTTGTGCTTCTTGTTCAGCACCTCTAGATGTCTTGAACCTCATTTTCAAAGCCTGGTTCACTTGGTTCAGGGGTCAATTCTGTCCTGGTAGTCAAAATTTATAGTAGAAAAATGCTAATGCCCGATCTCAGCCACATGGCAGCTTTTTCAGCTTATTTGGGGGACATAGGGAGTTGTTTCTCATGATGTTGCCTCAAGAAGCTTGTCCTTGAATTTTTAGCCTTCTCGGGTAATAATAAGAGTGACTAGTGCATATCACCTCATGGGTCCGTCCCGCTGAGGATGTTTCTCTCATGTCGAGAATCACGTGAAGCCCTAAACTGGGGCAATTTATTACACACGATCTCCCCACTTGCTTTCCCTCCAGTGGGACGATCATTGGTTGAAAGCCAATGACAAACCTGTGAAACTACAGTGCAAAGCAAGTGAGTGTGACACAAGCTGGTTCGAAGGCGAACGTGATAGTGCGTGCATACATCTCAGCAGCCCTCTCAAGGGCGATTTTATGGTTGTACATATAAGTCCTATCCTGAGGCATTGTTTTACACACACGTCAGCAGCCCTCTCAGAGGCATTTTCTAGAATTATACATGTAAGTCCTGATCAGAGGCATTGTTTTTCACACACATTTGTTTGCTTTCTTGCGTGTTCTCCTATTTGTCTTTATGCTTTCTCATTTGTTTGTGTATCTTGCTTGTCTTATCTCCTGCCACATGCTATGTTTGCCATGTCTATCATGTTTATCTGCGTTATGCCTCCTTCATATGCACTTTGTATCTTTTCCTTCCATTGCTTGCTACTGGTTTCTTGTCTTTGCCTTTGCATGTAAACAAGTGGAACGAGGACGCATGGAGCTAAGGCACGGTCTCCCAGGTGCAAGCAGAAAGGGTAGTGCAAGCATGTCGATATCAGCCAAGTGATTGTGTTCAATAGGTTTAGGATTTTAGCCTTTCCCTTTGGTTATGTACTCCTTTAAACCCCCTTCCTTCCTCCCCCCTTTCTCTCTTAGACTGTTTTAATTAGGTATGTCGTGCCGTGTACCATTCGTCCTCATCTCTAAAGTATGGTGACTCTTGTTTATTTTCCCGTACCTATATTTTGGGCCATGCCTTAGGGATGTAGGCATTTACTTTCTTGCTCTGTATGCTTGCATTGTGCATGATGTATGTATATATATACATGCTCACCTTTTTCAATGTGATTGTCACAGTCCATATCACCTAAGACAAAGCGATGCCTAATTTTCGTCGTGAAAGTAAGGTGACTTGTCACTAGATTTTCACCGTAGAAATCTGGCACGTTGCTCGAACGCCTTAGGAAAGCATAGATTGGGATCACACCCTTTCAAAAGCAAAATCTCAAAGCCCCCAGGCATGAAAAGCCCCAAAAGCCAATGCCAAAATCATGTTTTTATTGCTAGTTTCCGAAAATTAAGGTTTTATCAAAACAAAGGATTGTCCTTAGACAGGCGTTGTGGGGTGCTTAATACCTTCCCCACACGTAATCAAACTTCTAGACCTAAGAATCAAGATTTTTTTTCCATCCACATTAGATTAATAAAAATTCCCTTTTTCTTAGCCTAGGATCGATAATAAAATCAACCAAAAATAGGTGACCAATCACACCTTAGAAAATCCTAATGATTAGTGGCAACTCCACTTAGCTTTGGTAATCCCTTAAAACTTGGCCTAGATTCCTACCATAACGCCAAAGGTAGACCTACCTTCCGACACCAAGAGAGAGAGCACCCGAAGCTCCATGCAAACACACACCCTATATTGAGAGGCAACGGACAGCGCGCGCGTGGGAGTCGTCGCCACAGCAGCGGTTTTCCGCCGCTTCGATTTTTGAGGCCGAGCGTCGACAAGTTCAAGAAGCTTTCCTCAACTGAAACTGCTAAGGAAGCATAAACTGTCCTCTAAACAACCTATGAAGGAACTAAGACTGTCAAGGATTCAAAGCTTTAAAGTCTTACTACAAGCTTTGAAGAGATTAAGAAGGAGGAGGATGAGTCTTTTGATGAGTTCTATTGTAACACCCCAAACCCAAAGCAAGGATTTAGATGTTTAACTTGTCTTAGAAATAATCAACAATGATATAATGGAACAGAGCGTAATATTAATCCTCAAATAAACTTCTATAATATCATCAGAGTTCCTTAATAATCCATAAAAACAAAACAACAATATTATTCTTGTATGAAAAATCTCCAGATAACATCTCAACATAGTTCCAAAAAAAAATAATCTCATTGTCCTGAAACAATTTTACTAAAACAACTCAGCAACTATCCAAGCTCCAAACGCAGTCATCAATCTAAGGCTCCACTGATCTACCACCAAAAGACACTCCATAACTCTAATCTGAAAGGATGGAAAAAGGGGTGAGCTAAAGGCTCAATAAGAGACTACAAACATGAGGATGTCTTTCAAAACAAAACGATAATATCATTGACAAAATATAGTCATCACGATACAATTAAAATTAGTTTAAACTGTAATATAATATATTCTATAAAGCTGTTAAAATAAAACACTTCACTATAACACTGTAAACATTAATAAAATAATGACCACATTTATATGCCAATATGCACCAAATAGGTAGAAACAATTTTATTTTGAAAATAAGCAATTTTCCACCTAAAAGAACAGTAGTAAATAAACAGTAACTCAATATGAAAAATATTAGTCAAACACAGACAAAAGCTGCTAAACACTCGGTGGGTGATTTCCCATGGGAACAATAACACTAACCTCAAAGAGGCAACACTAGCTCCGAAGAGCAACAATAACACTGCACCACACCACACTAACACTACTTCGGCCGAAGACCAACACTTAACCCTGTGTTGGCAAAGGTTGCAGACTGTCTAGTTGACCATTTGAAACACTCTTGACATATACAGTTTCACAATAATATACAATAAATAATAGAGTTTGAGTATGTATAAAGCACAACAATGGTATAAGTCTTTGAAACTTCACTTTTGCAATTATGTGTATGTATATATATATAAATATATTTTTACCACAATTATATATATATATATATATATAAATATATACGTCTTGAGAGACGTCATGTGTTGAAGTCTACTTACCTCTAGTGGCTAAACCAAGCTTCACTTCAATTGCTCGAAACAACGTCAACTAGAACCTAAATAATAATTAAACAATTCAATAAGGGCAGGTTCTTTAATAACCACAAAGTCCTCTTGATAAAACAATTCCTCAACCACTATGAAGATTTGGCAAGATAAAATTTAACGTGTCTTTCTAATATAACCCCAAACCTATTCTAGATTAAAATAATAGTATAGCATTCCCTAACCTAACATCTAATATTTATATAAGAACACGTTACCATAAGCAACCCTATAACCTATGTGCCTATATACACCATATATCTTATCAATGCATTCAAAGAAGACAAAAGAATGATACATTAATTAAGATTTTGCATGTAAACCTATAATATATATATATATATATATTATGACAATCATCACACCTTTTATATATATATAATATAGTATATTGCTTCAATCCGTATATATACAAAAAGGATGATTCATCCAATCCATATATATAAAGGCTTATATATATAATACAAGGATTGTTCCCAAGCAGTGCAACCATTCTTCCTTTAATATATGATATATATATATATATATATATATATATTACATGCAAGCATTAATATATAAGTCTTCACATGTCCAATCCGTGCAAGCCTTAATGTTCAAATGCCTTGTAGCCAAGCGGTGCAATGGCTTAATCACGCACATGGAGCAATGCACATATAACCGTCCTTTAATATATATACAATTATCAATCCGTATATATAATATACAGATTCAATAAAGCAATGCTTATGTTGCCAAAGCAATGCAACAACTAACATTCACGCACATGGAAGTTACATCCAAGGCGCTGCATTTGATATTAATATTCGGCAATCCAATTTATACATTATTATCATTGAAATCCCAGCAAACACAATTGAAATTCCAGCAAACACAATTGAAATTCCAGCAACCATCATTGAATTTCCAGCAAACTTAATACTAACCCTAACACTAACATGTCAATGATGAAATCCCAGCAAAAAAAAAGAAAAAAAAAAAAGGCTTTCCTAGAATGATGCTTACCTCAAAACCAAGATGAAGTTGCTGGCTACCCTGAAGTGCACAGCCTCCTATTCTTTTGTTTTTGAGAAACCCTAATTTTCTTTCATAATAAGCTGTTGCACTTGGGCTGAAAATTCAGAAGCCTATTTCAGGTTAAGGCTAATTTCACCTGGGCTGAAAATTTAGAAGCCCACTACAACTAAAATAAACTTCCTAGACCCACCTATATTCCCACTAAACTCATTAATATTATTTTTATTATTGTTATCATTATAAAATTCACAATATAAAATTAATTATCTCCTCCAAAATAATTAAGCAATTTATCATATCTACTCTCTAGAAGTAATTAAATTAAATTTAAATGAGACGGGTGTTACATTCTCCCCCTCTTATAAAATTTTCGTCCTCGAAAATTCAAAACATACCTCACTGCAGAAAAAGATGGGGATATTTGGATTGCATTTCGTCTTTACGCTCCCATGAAGCTTCTTCCATGGAGTGGTTCCTCCATAATACTTTGACCAAATGTATAGTCTTATTACGTAGCACTTGCTCTTTACGATCTAAAATCTGAATCGGGACTTCCTCGTAGGATAAGTTCTCTTTGACTTGAAGTGGCTCATAACTCAAGATATGAGAAGGATCGGGGACATACCTTCTCAACATGGATACATGGAAAACGTTATGTAACCTTGACAAGGTCGGTGGTAAAGCAAGCCGGTAAGCAACAGAACCAACTCTCTCCAAAACTTCAAAGGGCCCCACGTACCTAGGGCTTAACTTACCCTTCTTGCCAAACCTCATAACTCCTTTCATAGGTGACACTCGAATGAAAACCATGTCTCCAACTTCAAATTCCACTTCTCTTCTCCGTGGATCAGCATAACTTTTCTGTCTACTCTGAGCTGCACGCAACCTTTCCCGAATCACATCAATCTTTTCACTGGTCCTTTGAACAATCTCAGGACCCAAGATTCTCCTCTCTCCAACCTCATCCCAACAAACTGGGGATCTACACTTTCTCCCATACAAAGCCTCATAAGGTGCCATCTTAATACTGGAGTGATAACTATTGTTATAAGCAAACTCCACCAAAGTCAAATAGTCATTCCAACTACCCTTGAAATCCAAGACACAAGCTCTCAACATGTCTTCCAAAGTTTGGATAGTTCTCTCAGACTGTCCATCCGTTTGAGGGTGGCAAGCAGTACTAAAGTTCAACTTAGTACCCAAGGCTTTTTGCAAACTATCCCAGAACCCTGAAGTGAACCTCGAATCTCTATCAGATACAATAGAAGCTGGCACTCCATGCAACCTCACAATCTCATTTATATAAAGTTCAGCCAGTTTGTCAAGAGAGTAGTTCATTCTAATTGGAATGAAGTGGGCAGATTTAGTCAACCTATCCACCACCACCCAAATAGCATCATGATTCTTAGGTGATCTCGGTAATCCACACACAAAGTCCATGGTGATATTCTCCCACTTCCTTTCAGGAATAAGTAATGGTTGTAACAACCCTGATGGCCTCTGATGCTCCACTTTGACTTGCTGGCAAATCAAGCATTGTTCCACAAATTGAGCAATTTCTCTTTTCATGTTAATCCACCAATAAACTTCTCGAAGGTCATGATACATCTTGGTACTACCCGGATGCATTGTATAAGGCGAACGATGTGCTTCCTCCAATATCTCTCTTTTAATCAATGAATCATTAGGCACACAAAGCCTATTACCAAACCTCAAAACACCATCATCAGAGATACTAAAATCAAATCTACTTCCACCACGTACTTGTTCCATGATCTTAAACAATTGAGGGTCACCACTCTGAGCAGCTTTGATCTTATCAATTAGGGTGGGTTGTACACTTAAACTTGCCAGGTAGGATTGGGAGTCTCCAGTCACTATGTTTACTCCAAGTTTCTGAAGATCAACAATAATATGCTTCTGAGTAGTTAATAAAGCAGCTGAAAAGCTATACGACTTTCGACTAAGTGCATCAGCCACAACATTGGCTTTACCAGGATGGTAATTTATAGAACAATCATAGTCTTTAATCAATTCTAGCCATCTCCTTTGTCTCAAATTTAATTCTTTTTGAGTGTATATGTACTTCAAACTTTTATGGTCAGTGTATATTTCACATCTCTCACCATACAAGTAATGTCTCCAAATCTTCAATGCAAAAACCACTGCTGCCAATTCCAAATCATGAGTTGGATAATTCTGTTCATAATTCTTTAGTTGTCGAGAGGCATAAGCAACCACCTTCCCATGTTGCATCAGAACACAACCAAGACCCTTACGAGATGCATCACTATATATCACAAAACCACCCGAACCAGATGGAATAGTCAATACTGGTGCATAAACCAACCGTTGCTTCAACTCCTGGAAACTTCTTTCACATTCCTCTGTCCAGTCAAACTTTGCATGTTTTCGAGTTAGTCGAGTCAGAGGAGTTGCAATACTGGAAAATCCTTCCACAAATCTTCTATAATAACCTGCAAGGCCCAAAAAACTTCTTACCTCACTTACATTAGTAGGGGCAGCCCAATTAACTACAGCTTCGATCTTACTAGGATCCACTGTAATTCCATCTCTAGAGATCACATGTCCTAAGAACACCACTTGATTCAACCAGAACTCACACTTCTTTAATTTAGCATACAACTTCTTGTCTCTTAAAATCTGCAACACCATTCTCAAGTGTTCCTCATGCTCTTCTTGGCTTTTAGAGTAAACCAAGATGTCATCAATGAAAACAATGACAAACCGATCCAAATACTCATGAAATACCCTATTCATCAAATCCATAAAAACAGCAGGAGCATTAGTTAGACCAAAAGGCATCACTAAGAACTCATAATGACCATACCTGGTTCGAAAAGCTGTCTTTGGTATGTCATCCTTCTTAACTCTCAACTGATGATAACCAGATCTCAAGTCAATTTTAGAGAAGACTTGAGCGCCCTGAAGCTGATCAAACAAATCATCAATTCGTGGCAAAGGGTATTTGTTTCTGACGGTTACCTTGTTCAACTCCCTATAGTCAATGCACAACCGCATACTATCATCCTTCTTCTTAACAAACAACTCCGGAGCACCCCAAGGCGAAGCACTAGGCCGAATAAAGCCTTTATCAAGCAAGTCTTGCAATTGCTCCTTCAACTCATTGAGCTCTGTAGGGGCCATTCTATAAGGTGCTTTGGAAATTGGGCCGGTACCAGGTACTAGGTCAATAGAGAACTCAACCTCTCTGTCAGGGGGTAGTCCAGGTAAGTCCTCAGAGAACACATCTGGGAACTCTTTCACCACTGGGATGTCTTCAACTTTTAACTCTACTTTATCACCCTTCAAAGCACAAACAAGGAACCCTTCACATCCCTTCCTTAGCAATCGCCTTGCCTGCATCACTGACACCAATACAGGTGGTTTCACCACACGATCTCCCTCGAAGAAGAATTCTGGCTCCCCAGGAATTCTAAATACTACCTTCTTCCCAAAACACTCTATGGAAGCATGAAAAGTAGATAACCAATCCATCCCTAGAATCACATCAAACTCAAACATATCAAGCAACATAAGATCTGCTTTTAATTCCCTCCCAGAGACTAAAACATTACAAGACTTGTACACTTTATGGGTAATCATTTGTTGTCCAGAAGGTGTAGCAACACACAATTCATAATTTAAACTCTCAGGTTCCATGTTTAGCCTTTGTGCAAGTCTACGTGAGATGAAAGAATGGGTTGAACCAGAATCAAATAACACTTGTGCATGCTGACTGGAAACAAGAAGTGTACCTGAAACCACTGATGGAGAGGCCTCGGCGTCCTGTTTAGTCAAAGCAAAAACTCGACCCTGAACCTTAGGTCTCTGTTGGCTCCCATTTGGATTTGTAGTTTGTTCAGCTCGCATATCTGGACAATCCTTGATGAAGTGTCCAGTCTTGCCACATTTAAAACACGCCCTTGACTCCAAATAACATGTTCCACTATGAGCCTTTCCACATCTTGGACAAGTTTTGTATGCCTTCTTATTTGAATTAGGCACCCCTTGCTTCTTGAATGAACTTCCACTAGACTTCCCCTTAAGAAAATGACTCTGGGTTGGCTTCCTCTCTTGATCATTGGCCCTTGAGAGACGATTGCAATTTCTCTCTGCTATGAGAGCTCGATCCACCACTTCTGCGTATGTTTCCAATTTGAACATGGAAACCGGTCCCTGAATTTCCTCCCTTAAACCTCTTTCAAAATGCCTGGCCTTCCTTGCTTCCGTGTCAACCATGTGTGGAGCAAAGCGGGATAATTCAGCAAATTTCCGCTCATACTCATACACTGATTGAGTACCTTGTGCTATGCGAATGAACTCAGCTTCCTTTTGCACCATCAAACTATCAGGAAAATACCTCTTACGGAAGAGCTCAACAAAATGCTGCCAAGTTATAACTTCTCTTCCATGTGTCCTCTCCGTGGACTCCCACCATTCCAATGCATCACCTTTCAGTACAAAAACAGCAAGGACAACTCGTTGCTCATCACTAACTTCCATTGCTCTAAAGAGCCTTTCTATCTCCTTAAGCCAGTTGTCAGCCTCAATTGGATCCTTTGTACCCTTGAAAGCAGGAGGATCAAGCTTCCTAAACTTCTCCAAGGCACTAGTCGGATTGGTGGCTCCCACTTGATGTTGCACTATATTGGTTAAGCCCCCAATGGCTTCAATAATAGCCTGGAGATTAGTAGGTCCCCCAGCATTCGGTTGACTGTTCCCTGGGTTCCCCCTTGGTGGAGCCATATCTCTAAGAAATACAATAAGATTTCATAAGTAAATATTTCAAATATTTCAGAGGGTCAAAACCAAACACATAGATAGTACAACAATCATTCCTACACACTTTAGAATAATAAACAAAACAAAACAAAATATAAAATCACTATGAAAGGTCAGCTAATTCTAACACTAAAATTCCTTGTAATCACACTCTTGTTCCAAAATAGTCTTAAGATCAAACCTATAAGTCTACAGAATCATAAACCTATGCTCTGATACCATAACTGTAACACCCCAAACCCAAAGCAAGGATTTAGATGTTTAACTTGTCTTAGAAATAATCAACAATGATATAATGGAACAGAGCGTAATATTAATCCTCAAATAAACTTCTATAATATCATCAGAGTTCCTTAATAATCCATAAAAACAAAACAACAATATTATTCTTGTATGAAAAATCTCCAGATAACATCTCAACATAGTTCCAAAAAAAAATAATCTCATTGTCCTGAAACAATTTTACTAAAACAACTCAGCAACTATCCAAGCTCCAAACGCAGTCATCAATCTAAGGCTCCACTGATCTACCACCAAAAGACACTCCATAACTCTAATCTGAAAGGATGGAAAAAGGGGTGAGCTAAAGGCTCAATAAGAGACTACAAACATGAGGATGTCTTTCAAAACAAAACGATAATATCATTGACAAAATATAGTCATCACGATACAATTAAAATTAGTTTAAACTGTAATATAATATATTCTATAAAGCTGTTAAAATAAAACACTTCACTATAACACTGTAAACATTAATAAAATAATGACCACATTTATATGCCAATATGCACCAAATAGGTAGAAACAATTTTATTTTGAAAATAAGCAATTTTCCACCTAAAAGAACAGTAGTAAATAAACAGTAACTCAATATGAAAAATATTAGTCAAACACAGACAAAAGCTGCTAAACACTCGGTGGGTGATTTCCCATGGGAACAATAACACTAACCTCAAAGAGGCAACACTAGCTCCGAAGAGCAACAATAACACTGCACCACACCACACTAACACTACTTCGGCCGAAGACCAACACTTAACCCTGTGTTGGCAAAGGTTGCAGACTGTCTAGTTGACCATTTGAAACACTCTTGACATATACAGTTTCACAATAATATACAATAAATAATAGAGTTTGAGTATGTATAAAGCACAACAATGGTATAAGTCTTTGAAACTTCACTTTTGCAATTATGTGTATGTATATATATATAAATATATTTTTACCACAATTATATATATATATATATATATATAATATATACGTCTTGAGAGACGTCATGTGTTGAAGTCTACTTACCTCTAGTGGCTAAACCAAGCTTCACTTCAATTGCTCGAAACAACGTCAACTAGAACCTAAATAATAATTAAACAATTCAATAAGGGCAGGTTCTTTAATAACCACAAAGTCCTCTTGATAAAACAATTCCTCAACCACTATGAAGATTTGGCAAGATAAAATTTAACGTGTCTTTCTAATATAACCCCAAACCTATTCTAGATTAAAATAATAGTATAGCATTCCCTAACCTAACATCTAATATTTATATAAGAACACGTTACCATAAGCAACCCTATAACCTATGTGCCTATATACACCATATATCTTATCAATGCATTCAAAGAAGACAAAAGAATGATACATTAATTAAGATTTTGCATGTAAACCTATAATATATATATATATATATATATATATATTATGACAATCATTACACCTTTTATATATATATAATATAGTATATTGCTTCAATCCGTATATATACAAAAAGGATGATTCATCCAATCCATATATATAAAGGCTTATATATATAATACAAGGATTGTTCCCAAGCAGTGCAACCATTCTTCCTTTAATATATGATATATATATATTACATGCAAGCATTAATATATAAGTCTTCACATGTCCAATCCGTGCAAGCCTTAATGTTCAAATGCCTTGTAGCCAAGCGGTGCAATGGCTTAATCACGCACATGGAGCAATGCACATATAACCGTCCTTTAATATATATACAATTATCAATCCGTATATATAATATACAGATTCAATAAAGCAATGCTTATGTTGCCAAAGCAATGCAACAACTAACATTCACGCATATGGAAGTTACATCCAAGGCGCTGCATTTGATATTAATATTCGGCAATCCAATTTATACATTATTATCATTGAAATTCCAGCAAACACAATTGAAATTCCAGCAAACACAATTGAAATTCCAGCAACCATCATTGAATTTCCAGCAAACTTAATACTAACCCTAACACTAACATGTCAATGATGAAATCCCAGCAAAAAAAAAGAAAAAAAAAAAAGGCTTTCCTAGAATGATGCTTACCTCAAAACCAAGATGAAGTTGCTGGCTGCCCTGAAGTGCACAGCCTCCTATTCTTTTGTTTTTGAGAAACCCTAATTTTCTTTCATAATAAGCTGTTGCACTTGGGCTGAAAATTCAGAAGCCTATTTCAGGTTAAGGCTAATTTCACCTGGGCTGAAAATTTAGAAGCCCACTACAACTAAAATAAACTTCCTAGACCCACCTATATTCCCACTAAACTCATTAATATTATTTTTATTATTGTTATCATTATAAAATTCACAATATAAAATTAATTATCTCCTCCAAAATAATTAAGCAATTTATCATATCTACTCTCTAGAAGTAATTAAATTAAATTTAAATGAGACGGGTGTTACATCTATGCCAAGCCGAAGGACGTAGTCAACTCTGCCTTTAATCTTGGGAAAACTATTCCCAAACCCAAGGTTGTAAGAAAGGTGCTAAGATCTTTGTCTAAGAGATTTCATGCAAAATCACTACCATTGAAGACTCAAAGGACATTGACAAAATTCCTTTGACGGAGCTGGTTGGAAACTTGCAAACCTATGAATTGGTTTGACTAGGATCAGGAAAGAAAGAAAAAGTAAGAGCATGGCACTAAAGGCCAAAAGCAAAGAAACTGATGAATCTTCTGATGATGAAGATTCCAAGATGAAATCCTACATCACTAGGAAATTCAAGAAGTTTATGAAGAATGCCAATGCGAAAGGATTTGATAAAGACTGAAAGCAATCCAGTTCGTCTCAGCTTAAAAGCCAAGATAGAGGAAAGAAGGATGCTAAGGATGGCGGCCAGTACACTGTTCCCTCCGGACCAAAGTGCTTCGGATGTCAAGGTTTTGGACATATGAAACAAGAATGTCCAACATATCTCAAGACAATTGGAAAAAGTAAGGTCCTTGCTGCTCCCTTAAGTGACACCGAGCTTGAGGATGAATCAGATGACAATGATGATGAGGGAATCTTGAATGCCTTCACTACCACAGTGAATCCTAATGAGGGGATCATAGAAGAGGTAGATGAAGAAAAGGACTTGGTGGAGTCTAAGTTTGAGAAAATAGATGAACAAGATGACATCCATATAGCCTATGCTAAGTTGTACAAGATTTCCGAGAAGTATGAGAAACTATATAGGCTAGTCACCAAGAATCGATGTTGAGCTAGATCGAGAGGAGCTCTCTACAAAGGTTAATGAAGCAAACCAAAACATTGGAGCTTTGCGATTCGAGAACAATTTCCTTGCTAAAAAGGCAAAGAAGCTTGTAGCAGAACTGTTCTAGGTTAGAGCTCAATTGGAGAAGACTTCCAATGCAAAGCTTGATGAGATGCTAAGCTTTCAAAAAGCTGCTTCTGAAAAAACCAGTCTAGGGTATAATTTCTCTTCTCCTAATATTGCCTCTTTTAGTACTACTGTGTTTGTCTCACCTACTAATAATGTTATTTCTGAGAACAATGAAAGTAAAACTGAAATAGCTAATGAGAATGTAGACAAGGGCAAATCTGTTCTAGGAGCACCCCTAAGGTTGAAAAGAAAGAGACTAGAAACCATAGGACTAAGAAGGTAAACAACAAAAAGCCTCAACCGAAGAAGTTGTATCTCTGTCATCACTGTGGAGCTTCAGGGCATACTCGTCCAAATTGCTACAAGTGGTTAGCCACTCAACAAAGCAATAGTATGCTCTCATCCGAAAACCAAAATCAATTTCCATCCTCTTTTGCTCCTCTTAGAGATATTCTCAAGACCCTCATGTTCCTTTTGAACTTGAACAGTTTCTACTATTCCCCCTTATCACCAAATCGTTCTTCCAAGGTGTGGAAAGAAAAAGGCTCAAAGTGATTTTGTCACTTTTTCTCTCTCTCACCCCTTATGGTTATGCATTACTTGTTTGTTTTGCTTTCTTGTTTTTGAGTCAGTCTAGTTTTGTGCTTTGCTTTGTTTAACATGTTTTTATTTGTTTGTTTTCAGTTTTGCTTTATTTTTTTCATAAAAATAAATAAAAAATTTTGAAAAATTAGAAAAATAAAAAAACAATGTGTGTTTTGTGTACATTGGTACTTGTGTACCTTGGATTGCCATTGAAACAAAGTTTTCTAAACTTTTTATCTTTTGTAGTTTAGATGAGCATTTCAATGCACAACTAAGAAAGTGAGCTTTGTGGCTCGTGTTTATGATGAGTATGATTAAGTAATCTCTTATACTTAACACATATCACTCTCTTTGATGGGAAGGACTAAAAACTCCTAAGAGAAAGGCATAAATAACCATCTCACCACTAAAGCCCGCCAATCATGAATAACATCTTTGTGCATTAGCATAGCAAAATTGTGATGTTTTTGGCTTAGCATAATTGGGTATCTCTTTTCTCTTTATTATATGCACATGCATGATATGCTCATAAAGAAAAAGAATATGCCAAAAAAATAAAAAACAAAAGCAAAAAGAATCAAAATGCTTTTAAATATGGTTGCAAGCGTGTTTTTAGGAGATGTGGGAGTTATAAGATGTACCTTGAAGGTGATAGTCCCCATCAAGCAGTTATGATTGTGTGTGAATGTATTTGATTTTCTCATATCTCAAATCGTCATAATATGAGACACTTATGCACTCTTGCTACGCTTTCATACACAACACGCAAATTCTTTGCTACTTTTGATACATGTGCAAGTATAATGTGATTTGGCCATCACAAGGAATACATGTGTTAATGTTTGCTCACTAAACTGTCATAACTTGTTTTTGAAATATAAAAGTAGTTAGACTTGTTTAGTGTGTATGTGTTTTTTGTATCGTGAATGCTTTGCATTTTTCTTCTTGAGAGATGTTTTTGAGAGCTTAATATGTTGATTGGATCTATGTTTGAGTAGCTTGCTTGTTGCATTCATCTCTATGTTTTTTTCCCTTCTTTGAAAACACCTTTTCTTCAAGCTCAACAACTTCTCGATAGATTCGCATCTATTGAGCCCCTTTTTCTTCTTTTCTCGATAGATCATATCACATTCTTGATCTATCGAGATTTCTTGAGTGTGTCTCGACATCTTCTCAATCTATCGAGAAACTTTCTATTTGGCTGACAGATTCTCGACAGAATCTTGATCCCTCGAAGTGTTTTTGCCATCGATAGATCCTCGACAGCACCTCTATAGATTCACTTCTGTTAAGATTTAGTGCTCGACAAATCTCGACAGATACTTCGATCCATCGAACTGCGATTTCTATTTAAGGGCTAAGCGTGATGTTGGAAAATCTGGTTTTGTATCTTATACAAAATACAGTGGAAGCAACAAACATGGATCTATTTCATTCATGATTGATAACATGCACTATGTAAATTTCAGAATTTAAGAAGAAGATAGCATACCTTGGTGCGGTAAAATTCAAAACAAAAGATTAGAAGTACTTGGAAACACTTTTAATCTTCACTCCAATTCCACTTTAAGCCCAAGAAGTGTAGTCTCTCAATCAGTTTCTAAGGGAGAATAATCGAGTGGCTTCACTCACACATACACACCATTTCACAATGATGTCTCTATTTCTTAAAATAAAATTCTGTATGTTTCTCCCTTTATAACTAAATGATTATCTAATTCGGCTGGCCTATTAGGCCTTTCCAATTGGCTTTAGTGTGTGGCTTGGAGTAGGACCAAAAGGGACCAATAAGACCATTAATTATATGATGTCAACTCTTAATAAATCTAAATTTACCATTAATTATATTTAATACTACTACATAAATATAATTGCACTCTAGGCCTTATTAATAAATTATATCCCAAGACTTTATTATACATGCAACCCCTTCATAAAATATTTGTAGTAATACAAAGTCATGAATGTAGACTGCCACTTTGAAGATTACTACATCTTAATCCTTGAGTACCCGGTTTAATCATTTAAGTTATTCATCATATGTTTATGAAATCCAATTTCATAAATATATACTTTAGTATCTCTTTACTAAAGTGGTTAAGTCTAACACTCTAAATAATTAAACCCATTAAACTTATCTCAAGGGAATATTTTATATCTCTGTTAAGAGATTATGAATTCTATCTTGAGAATATATGTTCCATCAACACTAAATGTGGCTGCCTAACACACTGAGATTTTGATCGTGACTTTTGATCTCACTCTTGATATATCAAAGCAACCTACATTTCATGATCAGGTCCATTATTCTCTTAGGATTAAGAGTTCATGCAAATAGAAGTCATGAGATTTATTATTCATTTGACAGTCATTTGGAGAATAATAAATCTCACAGCAGTCCAGTTAAATACATCTTAACTCTTAAAACATATCAACATACCAACTAGAAGTCTTCACTTCCATGATCAAGACAAATCATCTTAGTTGATATGTTATAGTCTTCATAGATGAAATGCCTAATTTCATCACCAACTACGAACTATAATTTTGAGTTTACAAAGAACTTGTGATTATATCTTCTATGACTTTTCACATAAATCACATACTATGCATCTCATGTACTATAATGATAATGTCCAAATATTCATGTTGCCATTATTTTATATAATAATAAAAAAACTTTATTAATCATAACATTAAGTCATACGTAATGTCATACATAGCATCATACAATAAGATTTAAGGGCACACATCCTAACAATCTCCCATTTGCCCCAAAGACTATTGTGCACTAATCTAACTCCCATTCCCTAAAAATGTGACTCAAAAGTCCTTTGGGGAAAGGTTTTGTTAAAGGGATGCTAGATTACTTGCACTGTCAATCTTTGCTACTACTACATCTCCTCGAGCACCAAAGTCTTGAATAATGTGATACTTTCTCTCAATGTGCTTTCCTTTCTTGTGATTCCTTGGATCCTTGGATTATGCAACCGTTCCACTATTGTCGCAAAACAATGTGATGGGAACTTGCTCCATCCTCACAACACAAAGATTAGAAAGGAATTTCTTAAGCCAAATTACTTCCTTTGCTGCCTCACAAACAGCAACATATTCAGCTTCCTTGGTGGAGTCCGCAATACAAGATTACCTAACACTCCTCCAACTTATGGCTCTACCTCCTAAGGTGAACACATAACCTGAAGTGGACTTTTTGAAATCAAGATCTAACTGAAAATCTGAATCTGTATAACCAATGGGAATCAAATCCTCACTATGTTAAACAAGCAAATAATCTCTCGTTCTCCATAGATACTTGAGAATATGCTTTATAGCTTACCAATGTTTAAGTCCTAGATTTGATTGATATCAGCTGACCATGCCAACTGAATAACAGATATCTGGTCTAGTACATAACATGGCATATATGAAACTTCCCACTACAGAAGCATAAGGAACTTGTCTCATTATATTTTCTTCCTCGAGAGTCTTAGGCCTTTGGTCATCAGACAAAGGAACTCCATGTCTAAAAGGAAGTAATCCTTTCTCAGAGTTTTGCATGTTAAACCGTTCTAGAACCTTATCTATATACCCAATTTGTGATAAACCTAACATCTTATTCTTGTGATCTCGCCAAAGCTTGATCCCTAGAATAAAGTTAGCTTCACCTAAGTCCTTCATTTTAAATTAGCTTGACAACCAAACCTTTACTGATGACATTACCCCTACTTCATTTCCAATGAGTAGAATGTCATCAACATAAAGCACTAGGAATATTACTACTTTATCTCGATGTCTTTGGTACACACATGGTTCGTCAAGATTTTGTTCAAAACCAAATAATTTAATTGATTGATCAAATCTTATTTTCCATGACCTAGATGCTTGCTTAAGTCCATATACTCTTGGTTCTTTGCTATGAAACCTTCCAGTTGCATCATATAGATTTCTTCTTCAAGATTGCCATTAAGAAATGCAATCTTAACATCCATTTGCCAAATCTCATAATCATAATGAGCACAATGGATAAAAGAATTCTGATAGATTTAAGCTTGGCCACTGGCGAAAAGTTTCATCATAGTCAATACCTTCTTTTTGTAAAAAGCTTGGCCACTAGCCTTGCTTTAAAGGTTTCAACCTTTCCATCTATCCATCTCTTCCTCTTGTAAACCCATTTGCAACCAACAGGTTTAATGTCGTTAAGCGCCTTTACAAGATCTCATACTTGATTGGAATACATAGAATCCAATTCAAATTTCATAGCTTGGACCCAATGATGTGCATCTATATCATTTATTGCC
Source organism: Lithocarpus polystachyus (assembly GCA_033629205.1). Taxonomy (NCBI): domain Eukaryota; kingdom Viridiplantae; phylum Streptophyta; class Magnoliopsida; order Fagales; family Fagaceae; genus Lithocarpus; species Lithocarpus polystachyus. Next base: position 1,500,592 of record CM066169.1, read on the forward strand.
TCTTCATTAGTGTAGGGATTTGATTCAACCTCTTCTGGGATAGCTTCATAAGTTTCTCCTAAACCTATAAATCTTATAGGAGGCCAAAAAATTCACCCACTACGATGAGGCACCTGTGTACTAGTCATCTCATGAGTAATGTCTTGTAGTGTATCTAATGTTAGGATATGTGCCCTTAAATCCTATTGTATGATGCTATGTATGATATTATGTATGACATTATGTGAAAAATGATGTATGACTTAATATTGTGTTTAATAAAATTGTTTTATTCTTATCTAAAGTAATGGTAACATGAATATTCGGACATTATCAAATAGTCCATGAGATGCATAGTATGTGATTTATGTAAAAAGTCACAGAAGATATAGATCACAAGTTCTTTGTAAACTCAGAATTTTGGTTCGTAGTCAGTGATGAAATTGGGCATTTCATCTGCGAAGACTATAACATATTAACTACGATGATTTGTCTTGATCATGGAAATGGTGATTTCTAGTTAATATGTTGATATGTTTTAAGAGTTAAGACATATTGAACTGGACCGCTGTGAGATTTATTATTCTCCTAACGACTGTCAACTGAATAATAAATCTCACAACTTGTATTCACATGAACTCTTAATCCTGAGAGAATAATGGACCTGATCATGAAATGTAGGTTGCTTTGATATATCAGGAGTGAGATCTAAAGTAACGGTCAAAACCTCAGTATGTTGGGCAGCCACATTTAGTGTTGATGGAACATATATTCTCAAGATGAAATTCATAGTCTCTTAACGGAGATATAAAATATTCCCTTGAGATAAGTTTAATGGGTACAGTTATTCAGAGAGTTAGGCCTAACCACTTTAGTAAGACTAAAGTATTTATTTATGAAATTGGATTTCATAAATATATGGTGAATAACACAAAAGGATTAAACCGGGTACTCAAGGATTAAGATGTAGTAATTTACAAAGTGGCAGTCTTTATTCATGACTTTGTATTACTACGAATATTTTATGAAGGGGTTGCATGTATAATAAAGTCTTGGGATATAATTTATTAATGAGGCCTAGAGTGCAATTATATTTATATAGTGGTATTAAATATAATTAATGGTAACTTTGGACTTGTCAAGAGTTGACAGAAAAGCCCAAGGCCCATTGGAGCTAGTGTCTTATTTGTTCCCTTTTGGTCCCACTCCAAGCCACACACTAAAGCCCAATTGGGAAGGCCCAAAAGGTTAGCCCAATTAGATAATCAGTTATGTGGAGAGAAACATACAGAATTTTATATAGAATAAAATGGTTTGTATGTTTAGTATGTGAATAACATGAAATAAGGAAGAGAGACACTCTTTCATATTCTCTCTAGCAAACACAGAACTGATTGAGAGACCACACATCTTGGGCATCAAGTGGAATTGGAGTGAAGATTGAAAGTATTCCCGAGTTCTTCTTCATTCGGTTTTGAATTTCACCGCATCAAGGTACACTCTCTTGTTCTTATATTCTGAAACCTACATAGTGCATGTTATCAATTGCGAATGAAGTAGATCCGTTTATTTTCCGCTGCGTATGTTTTGTATTCGATGCAAACATGTATATTACCCAACGTCTAATACATCCACATTATCCTTAGTTTCATGCATTGGTTGTTCTATTACAAGTTCACTCATTTCAGCCAAAACAACTCTTCTTCTAGGAGTATAAATATTCATATAGTCATTTTCCAAGGATTTGGCATTTGTGTTAACAAACACTTTATTATCTTTATGACTATAGAATAAACCTCCAACAGTTCCTTTTGGATACCCTACAAAGAATACCACTTTTGGTTTAGACTGTAACTTGTCAGACTTTCCTTTCAACACATGTGCTGGACAACCCCAAATATGGAGATGTCTCATACTAGGCTTACGCCCAATCCATAACTCTATAGGTGTTTTAGGAACAGACTTCAAAGGTACTAAATTCAGAAGATACATTGCAGTACTTAAGGTATATCCCCAAAAAGAAATTGGTAGAGTTGAATAACTCTAATGGAAAATCTGGTTTTGCATCTCATACAAAACACACAGCAGAAGCAACAAACACGGATCTACTTCATTCATGAGAGATAACATGTAACCTTAAATTCTAGAACAAAGAATAGAAAGCGTACCTTGGTGTGGTGAAATTCAAAACCAGAAATCTGAAGTTCTTGGGAAGACTTTCAATCTTCACTCCAATTCCACTTAATGCCCAAGATGTGTGGTCTCTCAATCAGTTTCCAAGGAGAGAACATGGGAGTGTCCAACACTCTCATACAAACCATTTCATTCATTTTGTAATCTTGATGAAAAATACTTATATAAGAGACTTATGAAATTTTGTATGTTTCTCTCCTTATATATAACTGATTATCTAATTGGGTTAGCCTTTTGGGCCATTCCAATTGGGCTCTAGTGTGTGGCTTCGAGTGGGACCAAAAGGGAACAAATAAGACTCTAGCTCCAATGGGCCTTGGGCTTTTCTGTCAACTCTTGACAAGTCCAAAGTTACCATTAATTATATTCAATACCACTATAAGAATATAATTGCACACTAGGCCTTATTAATAAATTATATCCCAAGACTTTATTGTACATGCAACCCCTTCATTAAAATATTCGTAGTAATACAAAGTCATGAATATAGACTGCCACTTTAAAGATTACTACATCTTAATCCTTGAGTACCCGGTTTAATCCTTTATGTTATTCATCATATATTTATGAAATCCAATTCCATAAATATATACTTTAGTAACTCTTTACTAAAGTGGTTGGGCCCAACACTCTGAATAACCAATCCCATTAAACTTATCTCAAGGGAATATTTTATATCTCCGTTAAGAGATTATGAATTCCATCTTGAGAATATATGTTCCATCAACACTAAATGCGGCTGCCCAACATACTGAGGTTTTGAACGTAACTTATAGATCTCACTCCTGATATATCAAAGCAACCTACATCTCATGATCAAGTCCATTATTCTCTCAGGATTTAGAGTTGATGTAAATAGAAGTCGTAAGATTTATTATTCAATTGACAGTCGTTAGGAAAATAATAAATCTCACAGCGGTCCAGTTCAATATGTCTTAACTCTTAAAACATATCAACATACCAACTAGAAATCTCCATTTCCATGATCAAGACAAATCATCGTAGTTGATATGTTATAGTCTTCGCAGATGAAACGCCCAATTTCATCACCGACTACAAACTAAACTTCTGAGTTTACAAAGAACTTGCAATTTATATCTTCTGTGACTAAATCACATAAATCACATACTATGCATCTCATGGACTAAGATAATGTCCAATTAGTTCATTTAGTCCCATATAATTAAACAATTTAATTATTCATGACATGCCAATAAATTGGATTTTAGGGCATAATCTCCAACAATCTCCCACTTGCTCTCAAAGACAATTTACCATATATCCGACACTTATCTCCCTTTAGAGTAATTCACAGTTACTCTAAGGCAAGGTTTGGAAACAAGTTTCAGTTAGATTTATCACATAAATTATCTTTTCTACTACTTCTCAAGTACTCATATCTCTCTAATGAGATATTACTTACACTTAATGTGCATCTTCATCACCTAGGATGAACACATATCTTGTAGTCCAACTTCTTGAATCACAATCAAACTACAAGTCAGTATTTGTACATCCATAACCAAAACCTCACTTTTGTGGACAAGCATATAATCCCTCATTCTCCTAAGATATTTGAGTATATGCTTTACTCCCACTAAATTAAGTGATCTTTGATTCAATTGATATTTACTTACCATGCCCACCGCAAAATAGATATTTAACTTATGTAAATAGCATAGCATAAAGACTTCCTATTGATATGGTATAAGGAACCGTCTTATTATGCTCTTCCTTTTATATGTCTTAGGACCATAGTCCTATATAAAAGAACTTCAAAACTTAAAAGTAAAGAATCATTTCTTGAAGTATTAAATGCTATACTTGGCTAGAATCTAATCTATTAAAGCAGTTTGAGATAAACTCAACATCCTAATATCTGATTTTTAACCAAAGTTTAATTCTTAGGATGTGACCAGTTTTTCCCAAGTACATTATATCAAATAGGATTAGACAACCTAAACTTCATTGATGACAATAACTCTACATCATTCTAAATGATTAGAATGTCATCAATATACATTAAGAAATTTATTATTCTTCATAGCTTTACACTCATTAGGCCTTTAAATACTTGATCAAAATCAAACAGTTTGATTTCTTGATCAAAGATGATATTTTATGACCTAGATGCTTGCATTAGTCCATAAATGGTCTTTAAGCAACTTGCATACTAATCATTACTAGTTCTTTGCTATGAACAAGTCTAGTTACATCATAAAGATGTCTTCCTCAAGATTGCTACTAAAAGAAGCTTTCTTGATATCCATTCCCATATTTCATCCATATGAAATATAATAGATAAGAGAATCTAGATAGTGTCAAACTTAACTATTGGTGAAAAAATCTTTTCATAGTCAAATAATTTCTTTCTGAATAAATCTTTTCGCCACTAGTCTTGACTTTGAAGGTTTGTACCTTCAAATCTATCAATCTCATTCTTTTGTAGACCTATTTGAAAACAATAGGCTTAATGCCATTAGGCACCTCTACAAGTTCTAGACTTTAAATAGAATCTAATTCTACTTACATAACCTTGATCCAGTAATCCATATTCATATCATCTATTGCCTCTATGTAGGACCGAGGATCAAATTCATATTCTTGTGGAATGACTTCTAAAGTTTATTCCAAAAGTATGAATTTATTTGATAATCCTCCCACTACATTATTGTATAGGTGCAATAGTTATCTACAGAATAATGTCTTGTGGTATATCTAATACTACCATCTGATTTCTAAATGTATTTTATAGTTGTCTTTTAACAAAATTATGACATTCTTTTTCTAGAACAATCTACCTTTAAAAGAGCCTTATTCCTCCTTTATGTATGCACTAACTTAAAAAAGTCATTGGAACTTCATCCTTTACAAAAAGAGCCCTAGATCATATTATCCTCTAAATAGAATTCATAGATTGGAAATATAATAAAATAATGGTTATAAAAGCCCATCTTTCACCAATCTTGAATATCATTTAGATTAATAAGATCTAGACATAAGTTCCAAAACATACAATTACAAAGGCTAGAACATTTCTCTTTAAAAAGTAAAAACATGTAAATTTCTATCTAGAAGACAATCATGGATAATGCTTAGCTTTACCAAAACAGAAATGCTTTCCTTTTGGTTATACTTTTAAGTCTAATTTCCTTTTGGCAACTACTAAGGCATCTAGCCTGTCCAATTGTTTGATATTATAATTCCTCTTCTTACCACCCTTACCTTTCAGTTCAGGCTAAGATTTTGAATTAAATCATATTGATCCTAGCCTTAGCTTTTAGGATGTCTTCCATTGTGTAGAACTCACTGATCAATTCAGATAACATAAAAAGAATTTATTTTCAAAACAATTTGAATTGATCAAATGATGCTAACAAGGACTTGTGGATCATATCCATATGAGATTAACATTTAATCTCTACATCCAAGAATTCCAATTCTTTTAAAAAAAAATATTTTCATAAAATGACATAGAATTGAAACTCTTTGAGCTTTTCTTAGCACTCAATATGATTCATACCAAACATCTCATTCAGACTTAATATAAAGTCTAACTATAGGACTAACTCTTGCATCTCATGCAGTAGCACAATTGAGATAGAAGCCAATGCAACATTTTAGCATTTCAATGGAGACTATGATCATATCATAAGCTATCTTCCATCAACGCATCATGCATAGGAAATTATGACAATGTTGAATCGGAACATAAATATGTACTTCAGCTCTCTAAGCATCATGTCCAATATAATTTCTTAGTTAACGTGATTCACTTAAAATAGTAGCTAGAGAACAAAATTATGACAACTTTATTTTGAGACTATGAACATAATTACAGAGACATTATATTTTGCATCCTTAACCATATAATATGGAACCCATAAAAACATATTATATTAGGTGCAACGACAACCTAATCCCGCAATTAATATTCCTCGGTAGCGAGGTCATACCAATCACTATGATTAGGCGAGAATTATTCTCATTATTAATGCTATCATGGTAACTCTTACCAAACAAAAATAATTTGCCGCTTTTCCTTTAGCCTCTAAGTAATAATGACATAGCTCCGTAGGGAGGTTAACATTATACTTAGTCTAGTGTACACCATTGCCTAGAATCAATGTGAGTCATCAAGTAACTCCACGGTAGCGTGGTCGTTCTTGATGTAAAAACACACTTCATCCATCATTAAGAAGTTTAACCTGTAGTACCATGAATTAAACACCCTCCGAAGGGAGCAAGGCATATACGCCAAGGCGAGGTGCCTAATCACACTACTATAAACCGGCAATGGAGGCCATGAGAATCAACCCTTGACTCTCTCTCCCACTAGAAATTTTAAAACAAGTGGATTGTCATGAAAACATTGTGATCTAATCACAATTTTAACCCTACACATCAAATGTGTTTAATTGTTTAAATTCAATGTGATGTTACTAAGTCACGTCACAATGGTGTAACGAACATTCGCGCAATCACAAAGAAGTTTAACCTTGTAATCCGTGAAGTAAATACCCTCCGCATGGAATGCAAGACTCGAAGTCAAGACAAGGTATCTTTACACATTACAATAAACTTAACAAAAGGGTTATTTCACCTCTACCACTCATTATTTGGGTTTTTCTTAATAAATTATGATTGCATCACAACTAATAACCTTGCACTTGTTAAAGGCTCTAATCTTATTAGAATCACTAACTAAAATTGAAGTCCTAAACATTTTAGGATTCCTTAAACGCTAATGAATGAAAAATTAGTTATATAGAACTCTATCCTTAATTTACTGAATTAAGTATTCTAATCTCATTACTATATAACTTTAATTAGAATTTTAATCTCATTAAAAACCTCTAATTAAAACAACTTAGGACTAAGAGTTCTATTTAACTAACACCTTTGATCTCATTAGGTCTTTTAGTTAGATAATGATTAATGTAGGTCCTTAACTTTACAGGATTATAAAATTAATCACACAGCCTTGCTTTTTAACAATGTTTTAATACTTAGTCAAAAACAATTGAAAATTTCAAAATTCAGTGCCTTCGATCGATCGAACCTATTACTCGATTGATCGAAAAATGAAGAAATTCATCATAAAGCTTCTGCCTCGTTCGATTGATTCTCGATTCCTATTCGATCAATCGAAAAGTACATTCGATCAATCGAAAGGAATCATCGATCGATCGAACCTTGCATAACTGAATTTCTCAGAATTTTTCCAAAAACCGTTTTTGACTTCTTCACTGTTTTCTATCAAAAACACTTTTTGATTTTATGAGTGAAGATTCATAGATCAAACATTAAGGTTTTTCAAGATCATAATCAAAAACCCTAATAATCTAGAAACCTTGAAAACCTAATCCTAATCTTATTAGGAATAAATTTCATAATTCTAGCATTAATTTCAAAAGAAACATCATGTGAAAATCTATAATTTAGACTTATATACTCACATGAATTCACATATAAATCACCAGACTAACCGTACATGTTCATCATACAAGAATGAAAGCTATTCATTCATACATGCACGTCTAGCAAAATCAAAATGCTTTATAATAAACAAGTAAACAAAAGCATGCTAACGGCAAAGTTGAATATGCCTATGGGTCCACGATATACATGCCATGATATTCATCTATATCCAACCGGTGCTATAAAGAAACTTACGCACATGACAGTTATACACTTACAATCAATAACTATATCCTTGGCAATAACCATTAAGACATGATCAATGGCTTCATGGAATAACACAAACCAGTATATATATCTCATATATTTAAAACATGGCATTTGTTAATCAATGCATTCCAAGAAGACAATAGAGCAACACGTCAAACTCTATCAATGATTTATAGGTTTATGTGTTCATCCCTAATGTGAAGACTATCGTGTTCTATCTAACCTGGAATATATTAAGAGACATAATCATGACCACTTTGAATAACATGAACTGATTATTCGAACCAATGTATATCTCATATACATTAATGGCATCGGCAACGGTTATCAAATAAAACTATATCCAAGCAGTGCAAAGTGAAATGCTCATGCTTGACCGATATTCTAGTTTCATTTATATTCGTCTGCCATGATTCTCTAAATATATCCACATCGTAAACCACGATGAAAAATAAATATGCAGAAATTTTACTGCATAAAACTAAAACACCAAGAAAACAGTTTTTCTTTAATTCTAAAACTCAATCACATGTTATACAAACATGATATTGAAGACCGCTCTGATACCATTTGATGGAAAATCTGGTTTTGCATCTCATACAAAACACACAGCGGAAGCAACAAACACGGATCTACTTCATTCATGAGAGATAACATGTAACCTTAAATTCTAGAACAAAGAATAGAAAGCGTACCTTGGTGTGGTGAAATTCAAAACCAAAAATCTGAAGTTCTTGGGAAGACTTTCAATCTTCACTCCAATTCCACTTAATGCCCAAGATATGTGGTCTCTCAATCAGTTTCCAAGGAGAGAACATGGGAGTGTTCAACACTCTCATACAAACCATTTCATTCATTTTGTAATCTTGATGAAAAATACTTATATAAGAGACTTATGAAATTCTGTATGTTTCTCTCCTTATATATAACTGATTATCTAATTAGGCTAGCCTTTTGGGCCATTCCAATTGGGCTCTAGTGTGTAGCTTGGAGTGGGACCAAAAGGGAACAAATAAGACTCTAGCTCCAATGGGCCTTGGGCTTTTCTGTCAACTCTTGACAAGTACAAAGTTACCATTAATTATATTCAATACCACTATAAGAATATAATTGCACTCTAGGCCTTATTAATAAATTATATCCCAAGACTTTATTGTACATGCAACCTCTTCATTAAAATATTCGTAGTAATACAAAGTCATGAATATAGACTGCCACTTTGAAGATTACTACATCTTAATCCTTGAGTACCCGGTTTAATCCTTTATGTTATTCATCATATATTTATAAAATCCAATTCCATAAATATATACTTTAGTAACTCTTTACTAAAGTGGTTGGGCCCAACACTCTGAATAACCAATCCCATTAAACTTATCTCAAGGGAATATTTTATATCTCCGTTAAGAGATTATGAATTCCATCTTGAGAATATATGTTCCATCAACACTAAATGCGGCTGCCCAACATACTGAGGTTTTGACCGTAACTTATAGATCTCACTCCTGATATATCAAAGCAACCTACATCTCATGATCAGGTCCATTATTCTCTCAGGATTTAGAGTTGATATAAATAGAAGTCGTGAGATTTATTATTCAATTGACAGTCGTTAGGAGAATAATAAATCTCATAGCGGTCCAGTTCAATATGTCTCAACTCTTAAAACATATCAACATACCAACTAGAAATCTCCATTTCCATGATCAAGACAAATCATCGTAGTTGATATGTTATAGTCTTTGCAGATGAAACGCCCAATTTCATCACCGACTACAAACTAAACTTCTGAGTTTACAAAGAACTTGCAATTTATATCTTCTGTGACTAAATCACATAAATCGCATACTATGCATCTCATGGACTAAGATAATATCCCATTAGTTCATTTAGTCTCATATAATTAAACAATTTAATTATTTATGACATGCCAATAAATTGGATTTTAGGGCATAATCTCCAACAAACTCAACATGGATCTAACCATATCTAAAAGAATCCAATTCCTTCTTTCTGCTACACCATTTTTTTGTGGAGTTCCAGGTGCAGTCAACTGGGATATAATCTCATGTTCAGTCAAGTAATCCTTGAAATCCCCAAGAAGGTATTCACCACCTCGATCGGATAGAATGGCCTTTATGCATTTACCTAATTAATTCTCAACTTCAGCCCTAAACTCTTTGAAATTTTCAAAATTTTCAGACTTCCGTTTCATTAGGTACACATTACCAAATCTAGAGTAATCATCAGTGAAGGTAATGAAATACTCATAGACACCTCTTGCTTGGATTGACATAGGACCACATACATTTGAATGTACTAGCTCTAGCAACTCTTGGGCTTTTCTACCTTTTGCATTAAAAGGTCATTTGGTCATTTTACCCTCTATACAAGATTCACAAACTAAAAAACCATCAAAGTCCATGGGCCCTAAGAGTCCATCTTTGATAAGTCTTTGAATTCTGTTTGAATTAATATGACCCAAACGCAAGTGCCAAAGATATGCATCACTTGTAAAAGGAAACTTTCTCTTTAATGATTTTACATATAGTTATTATCTAATTTAGAATTGTATAATTCATTCTTATCAAGAGTTAAAATATAAAGACCATCTACAATATTCCCAGAACAAATAAACATTTTATCCTTCTTTATTACAACATTGTCTTTTAGGATAACATAATATCCATGTTTACCTTAATAAGTTGCAGAAATTAAATTCCTATGAACATTAGGTATATACAAACAGTCTTCTAATATTAAAACTCTAGATTCAAAACATAAATTAAATACTCCAATAGCTATAACTGAAATCCTGCTCCCATCAGCCAAGGTAAGAAACATTTCTCCTTCATTCAGCTTTCTGGTTTCCTGAAACCCCTGCAAAGATTTGCAGATATGATTAGTACAACTTGAATCCACATACCAGGAATCTATGGGATTTTGTACTAAACATGTTTCAAGAAGGAATGTACTTTTCATACCTTCATTCTTGGCAGCATTAAATATTGGACAATTCCTCTTCCAATGTCCTTTCTCACCACAATGGAAACATTTTCCTTGGGTCTTCTTTCCTTTGTTGGAAACTCTGAAGGTAACTTGTTCACCATCTTGCTTGGCGAAGTCCTTCTTCTTCTTCTTCTTCTTCTTCTTTTTATCCTTGCCTTTCGACTTAGGTTGAGAAGTAGAAGCTTCAGCCATATTGGCATCAACACTAGAAGTACCAAGGATGCCTTCCGCCGCTACCAACTCATTCATCAATTCAGACAATGTATAAACCTTTTTATTCATATTATAGTTAAGTCTGAATTCCTTGAATGATTCTGGTAGTGACTGGAGTATCATATCCACTTAGGATTCTCCATCAATATCGGCACCTAAAACTTCCAATGTATTCAGATTAGAGATCATCCTAAAACAATGCTTCCTCACTGAAGTATCTTCAGCCATTTTGGTTTTATAAATCTGCCTCATCGTTTCTTGCCTTGCAGAACAGCCTTACTCACCAAACATCTCCTTCAGACTTAGCATTATGTTCGAAGGTAGTTCTACATCCTACATTTGATGCTGTAGAACATTTGAAATAGATGCTAGGATATAGCATTTAGCCATTTCATTATATTTTTGCCAATGATCATATGGTTGTTTTTCCTTAAGAGCGGCATCAAATGATGGAAAGTTAGGACATGGTTGAGTAAGCACATAATTGTGCTCTTCAGTGGTAAGAACAATGTCCAAATTTCTTTTTCCAGTCAACATAGTTGGATCCAGTCAGTTTGTTTTGATTAAGAATAGCAACAAGTGGGCTAAATGATGCCATGGTTTTAAATATGAAAATAACAAACATGAATATAATTAGTAAACTAAACATTATCAATTTAGTATATAAACATATAGTATGGAACCTTAATAAAACCATAATATAAAATATGCAATGACAACCCAATCCCATATTTAATATCCCTCAACATAGAGTGAATATTAAATACTATGATTGATTGAGAACTATTCTCATTTTTGGTGCTATCATGATAACTCTTATCAAACACTAATAATATGTCGTTTTACATTTAGCCTTTAAGTAATAATAGTAAGAACTCAGCATAGAGGATACTATAATGCTTAGTCTAGTGTATACCATTATCTAGAATCACATGTAGCTACATTTCATCTCCCTTAATAGGTTTATTTTGTAGTACCATGATACAAAACATCCTCCGCATAGAATGCAAAGCTTAAGGCTAAGACAAGGTGTTTGATCAAACCACTATAAACCAGGTAGTTCAATCTTGTAGCACCATAAAATAAATACTCTCCGCATAGAATGCAAAACTCGAAGCAAAGACAAAGTATATATTTCATACTAATATGAACAGACAATGGAGGCTGTGAGATACAACCCTTGTATCTCTCTCCCACTAGATATTTTAAATTAAAGGTTTTTAAGATCAAGAACCATAATAATGCTAGAAACCTTGAAAACATAATCCTAATCTCATTAGGAATAAATTTCATAACCCTAGCATTAACATAATAGCATGTATATCAGCAACCTTGATACAATACCGAAAAAGATAATTTCTAGTATAACTTTCTCAAAGTCACATCATGCATATTTTATCACACAAAGGATACAATCTAATCCATGTGTAATCAGGCCATAAATCATATATAATCATTGACGGTTTACAATACTAATTCAAAACTAGTAAATCGACATTGTCGCATATATATGTCATTTGATGAACACGTAAAGTTGAATTGCTTAGATATAGTTATTGAATGTTTGAAACCTTGTATCACTAATTCGAATGCATATGAAATATAATATACGGATTGAATGAATCCTTTATATTAACACATGCAAGATGGCCATCAAGACAATTAACATTAAATTGTCTTATTATAATTCCAAGCAGTGCAATAATATCATTCACGCACTTAACGGTTATTACAATAACTATATCCAATATATATATATATATATATATATATCCTTGGCATAAATTCTTTTGAAGACGGAATTCCATATTAAAAGGAATTCACTTCACATCAACGCAAAGTTAATCTCCAAAACTGAATTATGAAATAAAAATCCTATAAACGTGATTATATAGAACAATCACTGCATATTCAAGAATCTCATAACACCAAGAAAATGATTTTCTTTGATTCTAAAACTCAAACACATGTTATACAAACATGAAATGAAAACCTGGCTCTGATACTAATTGTTGAAAATCTGGTTTTGTACAAAACACAGGGTGAAAGTAACAAACATTGATCTATTTCATTCATGATTGATAACACGCACTATGTAAATTTCAGAATTTAAGAACAAGATAGCGTACCTTGGTACAGTGAAATTTAAAACAAAAGATTAGAAGTACTTGGGAACATTTTTAATCTTTACTCCAATTCCACTTTACGTCCAAGAAGTGTGGTCTCTTAATAAGTTTCTAAGGGAGAATAATCGAGTGGCTTCACTCACACATACACACCATTTCACAATGATGTCTTTATTTCTTAAAATAAAATTTTGTATGTTTCTCCCTTTATAACTAACTGATTATCTAATTCGGTTGCCCTATTGGGCCTTTCCAATTGGGCTTTAATGTCTGGCTTGGAGTGGTACCAAAAGGGACCAATAAGACACTAGCTTCAATGAGCCTTGGGCTTTTCTGTTAACTCTTGAGAAGTCCAAAGTTACTATTAATTATATTTAATACCACTATATAAATATAATTGCACTCTAGGCTTTATTAATAAATTATATCCCAAAACTTTATTATACATGTAACCCCTTTATAGAATATTCTTAGTAATACAAAGTCACGAATGTAGACTGCCACTTTGAAGATTACTACATCTTAATCCTTAAGTACCCGGTTTAATCCTTTAAGTTATTCATCATGTATTTATGAAATCCAATTTCATAAATATATACTTTAGTATCTCCCTACTAAAGTGGTTAGGCCTAACACTCTGAATAATCATACCCATTAAACTTATCTCAAGGGAATATTTTATATCTCCGTTAAGAGATTATGAATTCCATTTTGAGAATATATGTTCCATCGACACTAAATGTGGCTACCCAACACACTGAGATTTTGATCGTGACTTTTGATCTCACTCCTGATATATCAAAGCAACCTACATTTCATGATCAAGTCCATTATCCTCTTAGGATTAAGAGTTCATGCAAATAGAAGTCGTGAGATTTATTATTCATTTGACAGTCGTTAGGATAATAATAAATTTCACGGCGGTCCAGTTCAATATGTCTTACCCATGATGCAATTTGATTTTTGCATGTCACTTGCTCATGCATATTTCATGCATACATACCCTTTCTTTTCTTTCTTTTTGTCTCTGGCTGTGATGTGTTTCCCCTCTCTCTCTCTCTCTCTCTCTCTCTCTCTCTCTCTCTCTCTCTCTCTCTCATAAATCGTGAATGGCACACAAGTGAAAATCTATTTAGGCTCGGAACCCTCTTGATTCCGGGACTTCTTCTTCTGATCCTCTCATTCCCCCTATTCACGTTCGGTTCGGTGATGGAAAGGCCCAACACGACTTTCTTGAGACCTTTTCAGAAATGTGGTGTTCATCCGGAGCACTATGTTATTTTGTCGGACTTTTCAGACATTTCTTTAGTCGGTGTCATTCGGACTCGGGGATGGGAATCTCTTTGTGAGATACCCTTGAGGTGTCCCATCATTTTTATACAGGAGTTCTATTCCAATATACACGGTATCGATACCACTATACCTCAGTTTGCCATGACATTTAGAGGTGCACATATCGTAGTTACCTCGGATCTTATATCCGAGGTACTGCATGTCCTGAGGGTATTGCATCCTGATTACCATAGTTGTCAGCATCTTAAGACTGCGTCGAAAGACAAGCTTTTGTCTCATTTCTGTGAGGCACCTTCTGTATAAGACGAGAGGCAAAACACCCCATGCCCGAGCTTTGTAAAAGGTCTAAGGTTCCTTAATATGGTGATAACTTTTGTTCTTACTCCATTGTCTCACTATAACTCCATCACAAACCTCGTGCTTGTTTCCTTTTGTCCCTCCTAGAGGATCTTACTATTAACTGTTAAGATATGTGCCCTTAAATCCTATTGTATGATGCTATGTATGATATTATGTATGACATTATGTGAGAAATGATGTATGACTTAATATTGTGTTTAATAAAGTTGTTTTATTCTTATCTAAAGTAATGGTAACATGAATATTCGGACATTATCAAATAGTCCATGAGATGCATAGTATGTGATTTATGTGAAAAGTCACAGAAAATATAAATCACAAGTTCTATGTAAACTCAGAATTTTGATTCGTAGTCGGTGATGAAATTGGGCATTTCATCTGCGAAGACTATAACATATTAACTACGATGATTTATCTTGATCATGGAAGTGGTGATTTCTAGTTAATATGTTGATATGTTTTAAGAGTTAAGACATATTGAACTAGACCGCTGTGAGATTTATTATTCTCCTAATGACTGTCAATTGAATAATAAATCTCACGACTTGTATTCACATGAACTCTTAATCCTGAGAGAATAATGGACCTGATCATGAAATGTAGGTTGCTTTGATATATCAGGAGTGAGATCTAAAGTAACGGTCAAAACCTCAGTATGTTGGGCAGCCACATTTAGTGTTGATGGAACATATATTCTCAAGATGGAATTCATAGTCTCTTAACGGAGATATAAAATGTTCCCTTGAGATAAGTTTAATGGGTACAGTTATTCAGAGAGTCAGGCCTAACCACTTTAGTAAGACTAAAGTATATATTTATGAAATTGGATTTTATAAATATATGGTGAATAACTTAAAAGGATTAAACCAGGTACTCAAGGATTAAGATGTAGTAATTTACAAAGTGGCAGTCTATATTCATGACTTTGTATTACTACAAATATTTTATGAAGGGGTTGCATGTATAATAAAGTCTTGGGATATAATTTATAAATAAGGCCTAGAGTGCAATTATATTTATATAGTGGTATTAAGTATAATTAATGGTAACTTTGGACTTGTCAAGAGTTGACAGAAAAGCCCAAGGCCCATTGGAGCTAGTGTCTTATTGGTCCCTTTTGGTCCCACTCCAAGCCACACACTAAAGCCCAATTGGAAAGGCCTAATAGGCCGGCTCAATTAGATAATCAGTTATGTAGAGAGAAACATACAGAATTTTTAAAACATGAAAAGTTATGTATGTTAAGGTTGAATAAGATATTCTCTCTAGAAAACATAGAACTGATTGAGAGACCACACATCTTGGGCATCAAGTGGAATTGGAGTGAAGATTGAAAGTGTTCCCGAGTATTTCTTCATTCGGTTTTGAATTTCACCGCATCAAGGTACACTCTCTTGTTCTTATATTCTGAAACCTACATAGTGCATGTTATCAATTGCGAATGAAGTAGATCCGTTTATTTTTCGCTGCGTATGTTTTGTATGCGATGCAAACATGAATATATACCTAACATTAACTTCCCCTCTCATTTCATCACTTCTGTTATTGATGTTTATTAGGATATGGCGACTCGTGATAAGCTTATCTTTCCTTATCCTATCACGCGGATCCTTTGCCATTTTTCTATCCCTATTCCTGATTCTCCTTATTACACTGTTATGCGTGCAATCAGCGTAGCTTTTGTTCGGCAGAGCGAGGCCTAGCTTCTACCGAAGCGGCTACGGATGGAGACGATTGATCTTATAGCTTTTGTTGTTCCCTATTCCTCCACTCCTTCTTCCTCGGCTGGTGATGTGATCCTCAAGGCTATCATGGCACAGCTTCAGCGCTTGGATGCTCGCCTTGACACTCTCTCTGATGAGTTGTGTTAAGTGAACACCCATGTCAATTGTATTGCATGATGATAGGCTCGCCTTAGTGGCTTTGTCGCTTCTTTATCTCCTTCTCTGGAGACTTTGGCAAATGAGGATGGTGATGATGGTAATGACGATGAGGATGAGGATGCTAGCTCTTCTAGTGATGATGAGATGACGACTTCTCGATGACTTACCCGTTGTCATTCGTGACAAAAAGGGGAAATAGTTTTGGGATAAGAGTAGTCTTGTATTTAAGGGAAGAGTTAGCATAGGATATTTTTTTAAGGATGTAGTGTGGATTTTATGTACTTTTCTTTTCTTTCTTTTCAGTTACATTATCCTCTTGTACACCAGTCTTGTGACCATTTATTTATGACATACATTGTATTTATTTTCATATATATATATATATATATATATGATGATGTATGTTGTTTTTCACCTATCTCTCCATGTGCTGTTTCTTTTTTCTCTTTATACACATATTTCTTTATGTATGCAATCTTTATTTTAGTTTCACACTAAGATGCCTTAAAGAGTTTTGTTTAAAGTGTTTTAGAAAGACAGGTTGTGAAAATCTATCATGCCATGAACTCTCTTCTTGCGAAGTTTTTCAGGAGTTTGTGTTAGGGTTAGATTTCATTTGTAATTCAACAAGTGATTATGAATTTAGTGATTTAAGACTTCTCTCATTATTCATTTGTTTGTTGTAGTTTTGTCACGGATTGCTAAAGGGGGAGATTGTTAGAGACATATGTAAGATTGTTAGAGATATATGTTATGTAAATTGGCTAATCTTTTGACAAAACACACTTTACTTGTAATTAGGTAGATCTAGGATGGGTTTAGTACTTCAAGAAATAAGTGTTCAATTTTAGTATCGAAGCTATGCAAATCTGTCCAAGAAACAAGTGAAGAAGTGCTATTTATTAAAACTCGATAGATAGCTCAATAGAATCATATCTATTGAGGTTTAATGATGAAGCTTGACAGCAACTCGACAAAAGTTGTATCTAATTTCACGCATATCTATGTGTATTTGTGTAGGGTTTCTTATCTCACAACCCCAGACATATACAAGGATTATTTTAAGGGCCATCTCAAGTGATGCAAAAGGGTTGCACTTGTTGTTACATGCATATTATGACCGAAGACAATTTGCCCTAGTTCATCATATTCTCTCTAGAAGCTACTGCGTCTTTGCGCCAAGGGTTTTGTGACCAAAGAGCTTCCTAATCTTCATTGTTTGATGAGCTGAAGAACTTTGCAGCCAACATCTTCCTCAAGTTGGTGTGTTAGTCACGTACTAGGATTCGTGCATCATTAGTTAGTCACGTACTAAAATTCATGCTTGTGCATTGAACGAAGAGATTGCCGCTACATTACAAGTCCAATTGAGTATTGGGGTAATGGTTCAACTGTAGGTTGGTATTAGGTACTGGGATTCCTTCTACTTGTAATCGCTTGTTTTAATAATAGTGGATTCTTAAGAGTGGTAACCTTAAATTCACCTTGTGAGGTTTTGCCTTAGTGGTTTTCCCCATTCGCAAACAAATAACCTGTGTCAAATTTATTTTCCGCTACATTTAACTTAGTCGGTGACCTGCATTTTTAATATAAAATCTGACTTGCATTTTTCCAAATAAAAATCTGGTCTGTTTTAAATAAAAAATCTAATTTGCATTTTTTTAAAATAAAAATCTGACTTATTTTTTTAATCAAAAGCAGATCTACATCTTTCAATAAAAATAAAAATCTATTTTTTTCCACATTAAAAAATCTCAATCAGATCTGAATTTTTGTTTAAAATCCATTCTTTTTATTTTATTTTATGGAAACTCAAAATTAAATTTTTCATTAACTATTCTTATCAAATTTTTTCACACAAAATAAAAATGGCAGATCTAAGGTTCTTGAATAAAAGTTTAACCCTAGATCTAGGATTTGACATAGCATATGTTGCATAACATTTCATACTTTCAATATGGGTATATAATAGTCATTAGAGTTTACAAGACCAGACTTTTTCTGGGCAGAATGGATACCTATCTCCTTCCTATTTCGTAACCTAGCCCCTGAACTTGGGATTTTGACTAGTAGATTAGTGTTTTGCCTTTTGTTTTGGTAGATCGTGATTAGGATCAAAGCTTTGTAATTTTTGCATAAATTGTAACTAGGACCAAAGCCTTGTAAAGTATTCTACCAAATTGTATTTTTATAATCAATTAATGACATTTGATGTATTTTTGGACATGTAAATGTATTTTGTTTTATTTCCTTATTTTTTTGTATAAAAAAAATAAGTGGCAACTCCAGCACAATTACCCAAAAGAGAGGTGCCCTAAGCACCCAAATCTCTTTTTGAGAGCGCCGCCCCTTAAGAAGCATGGTCTCTCACAGTGTGGTTTGACATACCCTGGTTGAATTCCCGATTATACCTTTGATCTGTTCATGAGTATTATAATGTTGTCATCCCATAGGCCCTGTTAAAGGGAATCCCTCCTCTTAGCTAGTATTACATCATTCAAGTGGTACCTGAGTACATTAATCACCCTTGAACAAGCCTTCCTTTGCATTGGATAATTAAGTTTTCGTTTTTCGTTTCTTTTTTTTTTTTTTTTTTTTGGTTAGAAAGTTGAATAAAAATTAATACGTTAGAAATTCAAACTCTTGTCCCTTAGGGGACATCTAGTAAAATTGGAACGACATTCAACAAAGTTCTTCGGTGAGGTCAATTTCCATAGTATATATGTGTAGATTCCAAAAAAATTATCAATAGATTCTTTTATTATTATTATTATTATTATTATTATTATTATTATTATTATTATTATAAATTTGAAAATAGTAGAATGATATTTAAACCCAAAAATGGTTAAGGTATTACAAATTTGATTACAAATAGATTATAAATTGAGGTAATGCTGAATGCTATTAATCCACTTAAACAATTTAATAAAAAATTGTTTGAATTACTTTTTCTAATTGATGACTCATTATTTTGTAAGAATTATGTAATAATTGTAAAATTCCTACAATCACTTTTTAAACCCCAAATGTTTTTGTTGAAAATACCATATGTTAATTGCATTACAAGGCTTTCGATAATCAATACAATTTGATGAGAGTGATGTTAGATATAAAGTTGTTTTTATAACCAATATATGTTATGAACACTTTGTATAGCTCATTTCATTTATGTATCAACAATATTCAAGGATCCTTTCTCTTTTAGAATGATCTATTTTATAATTCAAATTAAATATTACAAATTTAAAAGTGTGTTGATGCCCACTTTGGCAGGAGGTCCAATAATAGGAAGAAGCCCAACAATATAGGAGAAAAAGAGTTAGTGAATTGGGAAGAAAACCATAGAGCCCGAATGGAAGGAATAATGGACCATAGGCCTAAAAGATAGCAAAAGGGCCTCAAAGAAAGCAAGCGAGCCTAAAGGAGCTTAGAGAAAGAAGTGATAAATGTTTGGGTTTATGCCCTAAAATCCAATTTATTGGCATGATATAAATAATTAAATTGTTTAATTATATGAGACTATTTATAAATAAACTAATGGGACATTATCTTAGTCCATGAGATGCATAGTATGCGATTTATGTGATTTAGTCACAGAAGATATAAATTGCAAGTTCTTTGAAAACTCAGAATGTAGTTCGTAGTCGGTGATGAAATTGGGCGTTTCATCTGCGAAGACTATAACATATCAACTAAGATGATTTGTCTTAATCATGGAACTGAAGATTTCTAGTTGGTATGTTGATATGTTTTAAGAGTTAAGACATATTGAACTAGACCGCTGTGAGATTTATTATTCTCCCAATGACTGTCAACTGAATAATAAATCTCACGACTTCTATTTACATCAACTCTAAATTCTGAGAGAATAATGGACCTGATTATGAGATGTAGGTTGCTTTGATATATCAGGAGTGAGATCTATAAGTTATGGTCAAAACCTCAGTATGTTAGGCAGCCGCATTTAGTGTTGATGGAACATATATTCTCAAAATAGAATTCATAATCTCTTAACGGAGATATAAAATATTCCCTTGAGATAAGTTTAATGGGTTTGGTTATTCAGAGAGTTGGGCCCAACCACTTTAGTAAGGAGTTACTAAAGTATATTATTATGGAATTGGATTTCATAAATATGTGATGAATAACATTAAGGATTAAACTGGGTATTCAAAGATTAAGATGTAGTAATCTTCAAAGTGGCAGTCTATATTCATGACTTTGTATTATTATGAATATTTTAATGAAGGAGTTACATGCATAATAAAGTCTTGGGATATAATTTATTAATAAGGTCTAAAGTGCAATTATATTTATATAGTGGTATTGAATATAATTAATGGTAACTTTAAACTTGTCAAGAGTTGACAGAAAAGCCCAAGGCCTATTGGAGTAAGAGTCTTATTTGTTCCCTTTTGGTCCCTCTCCAAGCCACACACTAGAGCCCAATTGGAATGGCCCAAAAGGCTAGCCCAATTAGATAATCAATTGTATATAAGGAGAGAAACATACAGAATTTCATAAGTCCTTTCATGAGTTTTTCCATAAGTGTTTTTCATCAAGATTACACAAGGAATGAAATGGTTTGTATGTGAGTGTTGGACACTCCCTTGTTCTCTCCTTGGAAACTGATTGAGAGACCACACATTTTGGGCATTAAGTGGAATTGGAGTGAAGATTGAAAGTCTTCCCAAGAACTTCTGATTTTCAATTTTGAATTTCACCGAACCAAGGTACGCTTTCTTGTTCTTAAATTATGAAACTTTCATAGTGCATGTTATCAATTGCGAATGAAGTAGATCCGTTAAATTTCCGCTGCGTATGTTTTGTATGTGATGCGAACATGTATTTTTAACCAACAGTAAACTCATGGGCATTATGAGAAATGGAAAGCAACCAAGAATGGACCGAAAGTAAATAAAGGTTGGTGGAATAGCCCATAAACCCCAAGAGTAAAGGATATGGTAATTTGGGTCAAGGAATGAAGAATTGGAATGGGCCGTGGATGCCCAAGAAAATGAAATGGGCCAAAGATTCCCAAAAGAATGAAATGGGCCAAGGAAGCCTAGAAGTGATGAAATGGGTCAAGAAAGCCCAAAACAGCATGAGTACTAGCCCAATGATAATGTTGGACTACTGGAATTGTGCAAAAGGAAAGCATACTGCAAGCCCAAAAAAGGCCCAACAAGCACAAGTCAAATAATAGCATGGCAGGAACATAGGATGGCATGGCAGGAGTATCAACCAACTCGCAAAGAGGGTAAAGAATGGATTGGAGAAGGAAAGGCCCACAATCAAGCAAGACCCAGCCCATGAAAGACGTAAGACATAAAGAATGAAACCTAAAAGACTCATTTATGCCACAGGAGGTCAAGAACAAGTGGCAGAACGTGTAGACAAGCCCTCAGGTCATGGAAAATGCATGAGCAGCAGACAAGCCATGGACACACATGAAAGTGGAGCACGCACAAGGCTCAGGCACCACAAACTTGTACCCAGTCAATATAGGAGTGGTGGGTCATGGATCAGAGGTAAGAGGGGGTATGGTCTGGTGGAAGGGAGAAGGGGAAAGCCTATTCCTGGGTTCCCACTTAAGCTCTTTTAGGGGAAATGTCCTACTGAGATGACATATCACCTAAAAAAGGGAAAGGTGAGTTGGAATCACTAGGTGCATAAGGGATAGTGAGAGAGAATGCCCACCCTTATTCGGATGGGAATGCCACAGTGAGCAAGAAAACAAAATAAGACTCTTTTTTCTGAGGATGGGATGTAGCACGGCTAGCATAGGTAAGTGGTAATGGCTGGGCAACTGATAGACCAGTGGGTGGTCTGGAAGGACACCCATACCAGGACAGAAGTAGTTAAAGGGTAAAATTGTAAAAACCCGTCACAAAAGGCAGTATAAAAAAGGCCTCAACCATGTACAGTGAGGAACAACAGAGGACAACAGAATGGAACAAAAGAGAATAGAGAGAAAAGAAAGCAAGAAAGGGAGTGAAAGATAGAACAAAAAACTTAGAAAGTAAAAAGGAATTAGAAAGAAAAATAGAAAGTAAGCAAGAGTATGATGGTAGGCATGCACCAATAGGCTATGTCCTTCTCTCCCTCTAAAGGCCTACTCTCTAGTGAGGATTAAGGAACTTGAGGATAAGCCATTTAGGCCCATTCTCTCAAAGTGAGTAATTTCTGTGGCAAAATGTCCCTGTGAAGTTGCCCACATTGAAGAGTGGATCCTTTCTTAGACTTAACTCTGTAAAGAAATCAAGCATGGAAGACTGGCCATTCTCCCTTTTATTTTATTAATCAAGCATTAGTGTGATTTCCTTTTCTTTATTGTTATCATCTTATTCATGTTGCATTTATATTGCTGCATTACTTCTTCCTTTACTAAGATCATGATTTAGTATTTTCATTTTCTAGTAGACAGTAAGCATATTCTTCTTATTATTGTTATATTACACCTACCTGTCATAACCTTTCTGTAACAGTTTCCTCTGCCATAGGCACATATCCAAGGTCTTAGCAAAGGGGCTCTAGCTCATGCACAAGATGGCTTGGGGTGTGTTGTAGTCAAGGCAGTCTTGACTCTCCTACCCAGAACCATTGGGCCATAACGTGGTAGGAAATAGCCCATCTTGTAGTTGCGAAACAAGCCCACCACATCTAAATTGGTGACTTCACTGGGGGTTTGGGAAAAAGACAGGGAAAGTAGACAAAAGCCCTTGCAAACTATGCTCCCAAGATCAAAAACAACACAAAACATGAGTACTGTGCCTTCATAGGCGGAGTAAAGGCCAACAACGCCACAGCAGCACCAGCTCAACCAAGTGGAAGGTGTCAACAAAGGGCCCCCATTGACAATGCCAATGTTTTTATCGAGGTATTGCAGTCATTACAATATTCGCAACAACAGATGATGGAAGAAATCCGCCAAATGAAGGAGGACAAGATGAAGGAAAAAGGAAACCATCACGACCTAAAGCATGTAACAGACAAAGAGGAGACCCCAGTCGGAGGTGCTCCGTAGAATACAAAACAGCATTTCATCACTATGGCCGAAGTTGCAGTGCTCTTAGAGCAAGAAATGGCCAAAGCACCTAAGGAAAGATTTTACGCGAGAAGACCTCCTTACCCACTGAGAATACTCAGCAAACCATACCGCGAGAGGTATGAGCCACGAGTTTTTGCAAAATATGATGGCAGAAAGGGAAGTGTCGTCGAACATATGAGTAAGTTCATTGATACTCTTAGCCTTTATGCAATAAACGAGGACCTGTGTCATTGAGAATTTTCCAAATCACTGTGCGACCGTGCGTACACCTGGTACACCGATTTGAAACTAGGGTCAATCCCAACATAAGATGACATGGTGGACGTATTTTGTACTAAACACTTTCACGTAGAAGAAACGGTAATGCTTATGACTTTGCAAGCAACTAAGCAAAAAAGCAGTGAAGATTTGATGGAATACATCAAAAGGTTCAGAGACATAGCACTTGATTGCTATGATCATTACGAAGAAAAGACATTAGTAGAAATGTGTGTGGGAAACATAATCAGGGAGTACAGAGCTTATCTAGAGAATCTAGAAATCTCCCAGTTTGCACAATTGTTGTAGAAAGCTAGAAAGACTGCTAAATTGGTGAGACCAAGTTCTGATAGGAGAAACACTCCACAAGCTATGGCAGTATCCACCGACAAAAGAAAGAGGAAGTTTGACGGGAGGGAGTACGATACCTCTCCACCGCTACCATGTACCCCAAAGGAGCTATATGTGCTCTTAAACAAATGGATAGCAGATGGAGTCTTTAAGCCTAACAAAGTTTCTAGAGAGCTCACCGAAGAAGAGCGGGGAGTCCTACATCTCTGCTGCTTGCACAATTTTGTGCAACATTCTACCGCAGAATGCTGGGCGCTCCACAGACTGTTGCACCGAAGAATCAAAGAAGGGACTCTAGAATTATTCTAGCCAGAAGTCCAAAGAAACCCACTCTTGAACCACAAGGGAAAGGGTGTAGCAGCAGTTGTCATTTGTAGAGATCTAGGGGAAGACGAGGAGGAAAGGTCGGCCTTGCCTACCATAGCGATTACCACCTTGCAAAAAAGTTCCAGGTTCAAGAACTTGTTCAATCAATTGGGACTCACAGAAAATGAGCGAAGGATAGCCACAGAGGCTTTGGTAAGTATTGCCTTCGGGGCGGGAATAGAATGCTTGACAGCAGATCTCACAGATGACAAGGCCCTCGTACAAGAGGCAAATGAGATCACTTTCAGTGATGAAGATATGGAAGTGGGGTACTCAGATCATAAAAGGCCCCTTTACTTGGCAGCATACGTATGAGTGAAGGATAGCCACAGAGGCTTTGATGAGTACTGCCTCTAGGGCAGGAATAGAATACTTGATAGCATAAGTCACAGATGACAAGGCCCTCTCACAGGAGCCAAATGAGATCACTTTCAGTGATGAAGATATGGAAGTGGTGTACTCAGATCACAGGAGGCCCCTTTACTTGGCAGCATCCATAAATCAGATCCCCATCAGGAGAGCCTTGGTGGATACGGGCGCTTTCGTAAACCTCATCCCTCTGAGTACTTTATAAGTAGCAAGAATTTTAGAAAAAAGATTCAGGGATGTCCAATAGAAGTAAAAGGATTTTGGGGAAGAGGCAAATATACTGCAGGCCACATTCAGTTGTGGTTGAAAGTGGGACTAATAGCCTTTTTGGCCCACTTCCATGTGGTAAAAACAAAGGTCTCGTACCACGTGCTATTAGGAAGGCCACGGTTTCAAAAGCACTGACTGGTCCCATCCACTTATCATTAGTGCGTAAAAGGAAGGTTGAACTATAGAATGATACGAATAGTGGCAAATCTGTCACTCTTCGAACAAGTGGAGGCTCATCTGGTAGAAACTATGTTTTACGATAAGTGGGCACCATCCGGGGAAAGCTTAGTGTCAAAACCACAAGGCACTTTTGTGCCTAGGTGGGAAGACATTCAAGATGACCCAAAGCCCAATCAGGAGACTATTAAGGTAGAAAAAGAAAAGGAAAGAAGCTCCCACTTTGGAATTAGGCAATGCATCAAAATGCGTCAAGGTTCGGACCCCTAATGGCAGAATTGCCTACAAGTTATGAAGGTGCGCGGGGCCCATATGCGATACGTAAGGGGGCCCAGGCGAGAACTGTAGCATGAAAGTTTGATGTGTTATGAGGCTTAAGAAAGTTCAGAAGAAGAAAGTAATACTGAGAAAGAGGAGGGAATTACAGCAGAAAAGGATAACAGGTAGCAACAGAAGAAAGATTGGAAGAAGTTGACCTGGGAACTAATCCACAGAAGCCAAAGCCCATCTCAATTAGTTTAAAATTATCAGAGGAAGAAAAGTCAGAATTAGTATTGTCGCTGAAAGAATTCAAGGATCTTTTCGCATGGGACTACAGCGAGATGCCCAGGTTGGATCCCAAACTAGTGGTGCATACGCTAAACGTGGGTCCCGAGACTAAGCCAGTGGCTCAGCCTACCAGAGTGTTCCACACTTAAATAGAAGAGCAAATAGTTAAGGAGGTGCAAAAGTTGCTGGCCACGGGTTTCATCAAGCCTATCTAGCACCTATGTTGGTTGTCCAACATTGCGTTAGTAAAGAAGAAGAATGGGCAGATGAGGTGCTATGTAGACTTCAGAAATCTCAACAGGGCCTGCCCAAAAAACGAGTTCCCACTACCAAACATGGACTTGTTGATAAATTCTGCAGCAGGAAACACCATGTTTTCCTTTATAGACGGATTCAACAAATACAATCAGATTTGAATTGCGTCGAGAGACGCGAAGAAAACTGCTTTCAGGACTTCCATTGGCAATTTCTACTATACCGTGATGCCTTTCAGGTTGAAGAACGCAGGCGCAACATACCAACACACCATCATGGCCATATTCCATGACATGATGCACCAAGAGCTAGAAGACTATGTGGATGACATAGTTGTGAAGTCAAAAAGGTGAGAAGACCATGTCCAAATATTGAGAAAGGTGTTTAAAAGATGCTAGACCTTTAAATTAAGAATGAATCCCCACAAATTTTCCTTTGAAGTATCTTTTGGGAAATTTTTAGGTTTCCTGGTCTACAGTAGGGGAATAAATGTAGATCCAGCCAAAGCCACAACCATAGCAACCATGAAGCCGCTGGCCACGGTGAAGGAACTGAAGAATTTTCTGGGGAAAGTCTCATACATATGGTTCATCCCTGGTTTAGCATCAATCACTTCGGCCTTCACCAAGTTACTCAAGAAGGGACAAAGCTTCGAGTGGGGAGAGGCGTAGCAGATGGCCTTTAGAAGGTTATAGCAAATTATGACGAATCTTCCTATGGTGCAAGCCCCAATCCACAAAAGGCCACTATTGCTGTACTTAGCCACCAGTTTGCATGCAATAGGTGTGTTGATCGCCCAAGAAGATGGAAGCGGTGTTGAGCAACCAATCTATTACATAAGCCGTGCTTTAAAAGACGCGGAGACTCGCTATCCCATGCTAGAAAGAGCATGTTTGGCGATAGTATATGCTTCACAGAGGCTACACCATTACTTCCTAGCTTACAAGGTATGACTGATGATGAAGTTTCATGCAATCAAGGCTCTATTGCGACAGCCAATCCTCTCTGGAAGGATATCCCAGTAGTTACTACAGTTGTCACAATATGATTTGAAGGTGGGAATGCCCAAAGTAGTAAAGAGTCAGGCTATCCAACCTAGTGGTCTGCCAGACCAAAGGAAGCTTCTCTTTGAAAGAGCCCAGCTTAACCCTATACAGGACAATGGCCTAGAAGATGGAGGAAAAATTCTCAACATTTGAAATAGAGGATGCTCTAAGAAGCGAAAATCGGTACACAAATGCGTTGGCAGCATTAGGGTCACAAATAGCATTTAAAGGAAGCAACACCAGGGTAGAAGTTAGTAAATGAAAGGAATCCATTATTGAAATGCTAAAGGAGAGATCCCAAGAAGAAAGATGCAAAGAGAATTGGAGGATTCCTATAAAGGAAGCCTTGACGAAAGAAGAAGATATGGCAGAATTGAAAGCATTGAAAGACTACTCCCTGGTGAAAGGAGAATTGTATCGTAGGATGCTAGGAGGAATCCTGTCGAGATGTGTAAGGCAAGAAGAGGCCAAAAGAAAGTTGAATGAAGTACATGACAAAACCTGCAGGTTCTCCGAAGAAGTCAGCCTTTACCGCAGACTCCAGAGGGTAGGTTTCTATTCGCCAAGCATGGGTAAGGACGTGGACCAAGTCCAGACCCGATGCGAGGCCTGTCAGCTTGCAGCAGACAGGAAGGAAAGCTATGCTGTCTTCGCTAGCGAGGATTGGAGGAACACGTTTGTGCAATACTTGGAAAAGGGCATCCTACCATAAAAATATAATGAAAGATATAAGCTTAAAAGGTTGGTAGTACGTTTCTTTATGCAAGACGGGGTCCTTTACAAGAAAGGGTATGATGGAGACCCATTACGATGTTTGGGTCCCGAAGAAGAAAGGGAAATGATAAAAGAGGTACATGCAGGAGAATGCGGGAAGCACCAAGGGAAGAAGAAGTTATACAGATGCCTGCTACAGATGGGTTATCACTGGCCCACTATGAAAAGGGACATAGCAGCAATACCACTCCGCAAAGCCATAAAAGGGGCAATGGCAAATTTTATCAAAGAAAACATAATTGTTAGGTTCGGAGTACCTCACAGAATTATCAATGACAATGGCACGCCCTTTGTTAACAGTGAGGTGAGAAAGATGCCAAAGTTCTACTAGATCAAGCACCACCAGTCATCACCCTATTAACCTCAAGGGAATGGGTAGGCAGAGGCGATAAACAAGACTCTCATAATGATTATTAGCAAGATGAACCAGGAATATACTAGGGGATGGATGACGCACTTACCAGACGCCCTTTGGGCTTATCGTAACTCACCAAAGTCAGCCATAGGGTTTTCACCCTTCTCTTCAGTCTACGGAACAGAAGTGATAAGCCTAGCTGAAGTAATGACTCCCTCTTTGAGTGTTACGCAAGTGCGAAAGAAAGAAAATGAGAAGGAAATTTTTGCGGCAAAAAGGTGTGAAGACCTAGAAGGACTAGATGAGAAAAGGGAAGAGGCTTAAGAACACAGCCGCAGATACAAACAAAGAATGACTGAACCTTATGGCAAGGTGACTAGAGAAAGAGTGTTTTTAGAAGGGCAACTTGTACTAAGGGAACAGACCACGTCAGGCGAGGTATGGTATGACCATCTAAGTTCTCACCAAAATGGGAGGGACCCCTTATGGTAAGAGAAGCACACGCAAGTAGGTATTATTATTTGGCCCAAATGGATGGCAAAGATCTAATGGACCCCATCAATTACAACTATTTAAAATGATATTATGATTAAGAAAGAAAGACATCATGTAGTTGTCCCTTTTTTGGTCTAGTTAGTTCCATGTTTTTTTCACTTTTTCCTTTCCTCCAAATTACATAACAAGAGAACATTGTAGCATGCTCCTATTCAAAATGTAATGAAAAAACTACAAAGTATTAGCAAAAGAAAGCACATTGTATCATAGTCATAGCAATACTTGTAGCAAAAGCAGTAGTTGTCGACACCCCGATTGGGAACGGCAGCGGAAAAACCGTTGCCGCCGCTGCCGCCGTTGCGAGCATTTTTCCAGAATTTTCAGGTTACCGTATTTGACATCTTCATTGTTCTTCCATCAAAAACACCTTTTGATTTTGTTAGGTTCTAAAGACTAGGATCTAATGTATTTAGAACTTCATTTTGTATGTTGGCAAACCATGATCAAAACAATGTTGAGTCGTGTGTTAGACTTGCTCAAAGTATGGGGTTTATTGTAAAGTTGGAATCGAGTTTTTATGCAGAATTACTTGTAACTTTCTGTGAGACTCGATCGATCGAAAATTAGACTCAATCGATCGAAAATCGCACAGAACGTTTTTCTGCAGAATTTTCCAACTCAGCCCAAGCCCGTTTTAATGTATAGGGTTTTATGTTTGCCCTAAGTATAAAAGGGAAAACCCTAGCCACGTTTTCAGAGTTCTGCAGAGTTCTGTTTTGCTGTGTTTGTGAATCTCATTGTGAGATCTAGAGGTGTTTACCTTCACATACACTTAGGGTTTACAAACTTGAGATTTATGTCAAGAGTTGTGTAGATCATTACAGTTGCAGAATCAAAGAGCACAAAGATATACAAGCAGGTGCGCTTGTGGATTTGCTGAAGAATTCCGGAAAGAAGGAGTCCGTGGATCTCGGAGCTATCATGGGGTCATGGTAGTAAGTTTCCTACACTCGGGTAGCAATATGACGTTAGTGGTCTAAGTCTATTGTGTAAACTTCAATTCTTTCATAGTGGATTCAGTTTACCTTGAGGATAGCTAGGTCAAATCCTCCCCAGGTTTTTACCGGTGTGGTTTCCTGGGTCATCATATCTTTGTGTTGTTTATTTTTCGCTGCTTTATTGTTTTTATATTTATTTGTGTTAACCTAGTTTAATTAAATTACCTAAGTTAATAACTTGGCTAATTCTCTAGGTTAATCTGTTGGGTTAAGGGGTCTAAACGAACTGACAAGTGGTATCAGAGCGGGTAGCTCTTTTGTGTTAGATCTTTTGATCTAAGAGTTGATCCTTGATCCCTGTTATCATGGATAATTTTAAGTGTCTTACTGTTTTTGATTGTGATGATTTGAATAAAAAGGACACTGTTGTTTCTGTTGATTTTATTGATGCCTTTGAAACTCTTCGTAAAGAATTATCTAAGTCTTTGAAAATTGCTAAGAAATTTAAAGAAGAGTTAAAATTGGCTAATCTTGAAAAAGAGAAATTGATTGTTAGATTAGATGAATCTAATAAAAAGAATGAATTTTTGAGAAATCAAATTTCCTCTCAAGATGAGAAGATGAAAAGCTTGGAACAAGAGTTAGTTGAATCTAAGGCTAAAATTGAAAATCTGACTAGTACCAAGCCTGCTGTTGATAACAGAAGTGTTTCTGTTTCTCTTAAGCCTAAAGCTGAAAAAGTTTATATCCCTCCTTTCAAGAGGAATAATAAAGAAAAGGCTTATTTTGCTAGGTTAGACAAAGGTGAAAGTTCTGATGTTGACGCTGAAATTTCTAAACCTAAGTCTAAACCTACTGTTAGAGAGCATAAGAAATCTGTTTTTGTGCCTACCTGTCACCTTTGTGGTGTTATTGGTCATATTAGACCAAACTGTTCTTTGTTGAGGCAAAAACCAAAATCTGAGACTAGATTTACTGTTAGGAATACTGATGTTCCTAAATTTGTTCCTGTTTGTCACTTTTGTGGTGTTTCCGGTCACATTCGTCCTAATTGTCATAAATTAAAATTTAAGCATTTTGTGTTTCAGTCTAGGACATGTGATGATATTTCTCCTGCCATGAGTCCAAATAAATTGTTTTATATTCTTTTGAAAAATTTAAGCTTGTTGGCTTGTGAAAGGAATTTGCAGGATTTTAGTCTTTCTCAGAAAATTGGTGTAATCCCTCAAATACACTCTGCTTCACATGAATTTTCACCTACAAAGCCGAAGACTCGTGCTTTATGGGTGAGAAAAGATTCTCTAAGGTGAGTGTTGCTGACTTGTCCCTGATTTAATTCTTTCAATTATTTGTGGACATGTTTTGTTTTTGTTTTTGGTTGTTTTGTTTTTTTTTTGGTTGTTTTTATTTAAAAAAAAAATCCAAAAACATTGAAAAATTTCAAAAAGACAAAAATATTTTATTTTGTGTCTAGTTTTTATTTTTTCTTGAGGATTACATGAATTATGATATCTCTCTCTTGATTTAGAACATGCTTGACATTGTGGAGAAACTTGAATAGCATGTGTTCTATAAGTCCTAAGCTATTTTTTGATTTTGTTTGAGTATGTACTAGTTTGTACATGTACTCATGGGTTAATTAAGAAATTGATATTTCTTGTTTGTGTACCCTCTATAGCTTAGTTAAGCACTGTCATGCATTGCATTTGCATTTTTGTTCATTTAGCATAATGTGTGCTTTTAGTTTTGGTCATAAATTTTTTTTAAACCAAAAAGATTTTTTTTGTGTTTTGTATTATATATCTTGGATTTATAATTAAGGTTGGCCATATTATCTTTACATAACATGTTTATGTACTTTGTTTAGCTTGGATAAGCTTATTTTTATTGCACTTTACTAGTTTGAGCTTTGTAGTGCATGTTGTGTGGGAAGATGTTTATAGTTTTTGATCACTTTGTCTTGATCTTGAAGTCACATGCCTTTGTCTGTCGGACTTGGTCTTAATGAGAAAGGCATAAATAACCATCTCACCACTGTTTACTAGCCAATCATGAACACCTTAGTGCATATCGTAAGATTTTGTGCTCGAGAAAGTGTAGCACATGCACAAAAAGAAAATAAGGTGTAGCCTCTATTAAAATTGGTGTGTACATTATTGGGCTATAATAATTTCACAATTCATAAAATTGGTGTGTACATTATCCCGGCTTTTATTAAGTTTCTAATCAATTAAATTGAATAATGAGGCAAATCAAGAAACTTACATGATTGCAAGCTTTTATTCTAGGAGATGTGAGAGTTATATGATGTAACTTTTTAGGTGATAGTCTCTTTCAAATTTATGTGATGAATTTTGTAGACTTTGTGATTAATTACTATTCACATATCACCTCACATGTCTCTCAAGCTTTTGCTAGTTGCACACACTACACAAGTTACTCTTTGCTAAACTTTGTACATGTTATTGTGTGTGATTTTGTTGTGGCCATCCAAGATTAAAAATTCCTTGATTTTGATGCAAAATTTGAGTTTTAAGGACAAATTGATTGAAAATCTTAATTTTGGAAGATCTGGGATTTATTCATATGTTTTTGAAAAACTTTTAGTCTCATACTCATGCATTTCATTCATGAAATATTGTGCTTTGAGGAGTTACTGCATTAAATTGCTCTGTTTTTCAAATAGTTAAGTTTTCCAGATTTTCGATCAATCGAAGGTGTTTTTCGACCGATCGAAATTGCAATTAAAATTTTTGGTTTGTTTCTGTCTGACTCGATTGGTATTCGATCGATACTCGATCGATCGAAACTGAAAAATTTTCAGTTTTTAGAGTTTTGACCAAATTTTTTTCCATGCATCATTTATGATTAGGATTCACATGAGTTGCATTGTTTTTCTATGTCCATCTTGCAGTTTTGCAGTCATATCTCTCATTGTTTTCACACATAATATGCATACACTTTGCTAAATTGGGTACTCAACTTGAATTAAAAATTGATTGATTAATTTTTGAGTCCTTTGTACATTTTAGTATATGCTATTTTTCTTGATGTGTGAATTGCAGAAAATATTTTTCTTAAGAGATGTGATGGATAATCAATGTGCAAATATTTTCTCTACTCATGCAACTGTTTATGGGTCACATAGTGTCAAGTTTGCATTTATTGAAAGAGAGAATATTTTTCTTCATGTGTATCCTCAACTCATTTTTTTTGGGTTTGTGTGTTTTTTTTATCCCCACCTCCTAAATTTTCCCCAAAACTGTTTTTCCCAAAACTTGTTTTGTTGTTCCTATTTTTATAGGGGGAGAAAAGTTTTTTTTAACCTTTGTTATTCATAGGGGGAGTTGTTGCTCTTCATTGGGGGAGTTGTTTCTATTTTCTATAGAGTTGATTTGTTTGTGTTCCCTTATTTCTCTATTTCCTCTTGTTCTCTGTTGAGTTGTTACTCTTTGTTTGAGTTATCTTTGTCAATACGTGACAAAAAGGAGGAGTTATGTTGAATTTGTGTGGAAAATAACAGGAATGCTCTTTTTAGGAGGAGTTGAAATTATTTATGGTATATCTAACTTAGGGGGAGAGTTAGTTTGCATATTTGTTGTTTTACTGTTTTTCCTTTACACACATGCGTTTATGTGTTTGTTAAGTGTTACAGGAATATACAGGTTGTTTTCAGTCGAGCTGCTGTCTACCTTGCAACTGTTGGATAGTAGTTTAGGTTGAATTGTTAAGTGGCTATTTTTTTTGTAATGGGCTTTTTCAATTTGTAACTTTGAGCATTTTTGTTTAGTCTGTGTTTTGTCACGGATTGCCAAATGGGGAGTTTGTTAGGTTCTAAAGACTAGGATCTAATGTATTTAGAACTTCATTTTGTATGTTGGCAAACCATGATCAAAACAATGTTGAGTCGTGTGTTAGACTTGCTCAAAGTATGGGGTTTATTGTAAAGTTGGAATCGAGTTTTTATGCAGAATTACTTGTAACTTTCTGTGAGACTCGATCGATCGAAAATTAGACTCGATCGATCGAAAATCGCACAGAACGTTTTTCTGCAGAATTTTCCAACTCAGCCCAAGCCCGTTTTAATGTATAGGGTTTTATGTTTGCCCTAAGTATAAAAGGGAAAACCCTAGCCACGTTTTCAGAGTTTTGCAGAGTTCTGTTTTGCTGTGTTTGTGAATCTCATTGTGAGATCTAGAGGTGTTTACCTTCACATACACTTAGGGTTTACAAACTTGAGATTTATGTCAAGAGTTGTGTAGATCATTACAGTTGCAGAATCAAAGAGCACAAAGATATACAAGCAGGTGCGCTTGTGGATTTGCTGAAGAATTCCGGAAAGAAGGAGTCCGTGGATCTCGGAGCTATCATGGGGTCATGGTAGTAAGTTTCCTACACTCGGGTAGCAATATGACGTTAGTGGTCTAAGTCTATTGTGTAAACTTCAATTCTTTCATAGTGGATTTAGTTTACCTTGAGGATAGCTAGGTCAAATCCTCCCCAGGTTTTTACCGGTGTGGTTTCCTGGGTCATCATATCTTTGTGTTGTTTATTTTCCGCTGCTTTATTGTTTTTATATTTATTTGTGTTAACCTAGTTTAATTAAATTACCTAAGTTAATAACTTGGCTAATTCTCTAGGTTAATCTGTTGGGTTAAGGGGTCTAAACGAACTGACAGATTTTATCAACGAAGA
The DNA here is from genome assembly GCA_033629205.1 of Lithocarpus polystachyus. Taxonomy (NCBI): domain Eukaryota; kingdom Viridiplantae; phylum Streptophyta; class Magnoliopsida; order Fagales; family Fagaceae; genus Lithocarpus; species Lithocarpus polystachyus. The sequence goes on from CM066169.1 coordinate 1,535,351, forward strand.
TTTATAGATCAAACATTAAGTTTTTCAAGATCATTATCAAGAACCCTAATAATGCTAGAAACTTTGAAAACATAATCCTAATATCATTAAGAATAAATTTCATAACCCTAGCATTAATATACTGTTTGATCATAAATATATATCACTAGACTAACATCTACATGTTCATCATTCAAGAATGAAAGCTATTCATTCATACATGTACCTCTAGCAAAAGTCAAAAGCAATTGGCACGGTTTGTACTTTAACACATTAATATATATATATATATATATATTAATCAAATCATGAAGTTAGGCCTTGAATCCTTGATAACATATAATTATATCAAGCAAGACTAACAATAGTACATGTTTACCATACAATCATACTTGTATCACTAGCCAAAAGTCAAATGCCACTAAATACAATATAATAACCAACATAATGTTCATCCTTGGTCTGAACCCGAAATCATCATGTCTCATATAAGTTAAGAGCATTGGGAACGGTTATCAAACAATATTCAATAGTCAACTATAACCGACTCATACTTTGACCTGTTGGAAAATCTGGTTTTGCATCTCATATAAAACACACAACGGAAGCAACAAACACGGATCTACTTCATTCTTGAGAGATAACATGTAACCTTGAATTCTAGAACAAAGAATAGAAAGCATACCTTGGTGTGGTGAAATTCAAAAAAAAAAAAAAAAAAAACAGAAGTTCTTGGGAAGACTTTCAATCTTCACTTCAATTCCATTTAATGCCCAAGATGTGTGGTCTCTCAATCAGTTTCCAAGGAGAGAACATAGGAGTGTCCAACACTCACATACAAACCATTTCATTCTTTTTGTAATCTTGATGAAAAACACTTATATATGAGACCTCTAAAATTCTGTATGTTTCTCTCCTTATATATAACTGATTATCTAATTGGGCTAGCCTTTTGGGCCATTCCAATTGGGCTCTAGTGTGTGGCTTGGAGTGGGACCAAAAGGGAACAAATAAGACTCTAGCTCCAATGGGCCTTGGGCTTTTCTGTCAACTCTTGACAAGTCCAAAGTTACCATTAATTATATTTAATACCACTATAAGAATATAATTGCACTCTAGGCCTTATTAATAAATTATATCCCAAGACTTTATTATACATGCAACCCCTTCATTAAAATATTTGTAGTAATACAAAGTCATGAATATAGACTGCCACTTTGAAGATTACTACATCTTAATCCTTGAGTACCCAGTTCAATCCTTTATGTTATTGATCATTTATTTATGAAATCCAATTCCATAAATATGTACTTTAGTAACTCTCTACTAAAGTGGTTGGGCCCAACACTCTGAATAACCAATCCCATTAAACTTATCTCAAGGGAATATTTTATATCTCCGTTAAGAAATTATGAATTCCATCTTGAGAATATATGTTCCATCAACACTAAATGCGGCTGCCCAACATACTGAGGTTTTGACCGTAATTTATGGATCTCACTCCTGATATATCAAAGCAGCCTACATCTCATGATCAGGTCCATTATTCTCTCAGGATTTAGAGTTGATGTAAATAGAAGTCGTGAGATTTATTATTCAATTGACAATCGTTAGGAGAATAATAAATCTCACAGCGGTCCAGTTCAATATGTCTTAACTCTTAAAACATATCAATATACCAACTAGAAATCTCCATTTCCATGATCAAGACAAATCATCGTAGTTGATATGTTATAGTCTTCGCAGATGAAACGCGCAATTTCATCACCAACTACGAACTAAACTTCTGAGTTTACAAAGAACTTACGATTTATATCTTCTGTGACTAAATCACATAAATCGCATACTATGCATCTCATAGACTAAGATAATGTCCCATTAATTCATTTAGTCTCATATAATTAAACAATTTAATTATTTATGACATGCCAATAAATTGGATTTTAGGGCATAATCTCCAACAATCTCCCACTTGCTCTCAAAGACAATTTACCATATATCCGACACTTATCTCCTTTTAGAGTAATTCACAGTTACTCTAAGGCAAGGTTTGGAAACAAGTTTCAGTTAGATTTATCGCATAAATTATCTTTTCTACTACTTCTCAAGTACTCATATCTCTCTAATGAGATATTACTTACACTTAATATGTATCTTCATCACCTAAGATGAACATATATCTTGAAGTCCAACTTCATGAATCACAATTAAACTACAAGTCAGTATCTGTACATCCAGTCATAATCAAAACCTCACTTTTATGGACAAGCATATAATCCCTCATTCTCCTAAGATATTTTAGTATATGCTTTACTCCCACTAAATTAAGTGATCATTGATTCAATTGATATTTGCTTACCATGCCCACCGCAAAATAGATATTTAGCCTATGTAAATAGCATAGCATAAAGACTTCCTATTGATATGGTATAAGGAACCATCTTATTATGCTCTTCCTTTTATATGTCTTAGGACCATAGTCCTATATAGAAGAACTTCAAAACTTAAAAGGAAAGAATCATTTTTTGAAGTATTAAAGCTATACTTGGCTAGAATCTAATCTATTAAAGCAGTTTGAGATAGACTCAACATCCTAATATCTGAATTTTAACCAAAGTTTAATTCTTAGGATGTGACCAGTTTTTCCCAAGTATATTATATCAAATAGGATTAGACAACCTAAACTTCATTGATGACAATAACTCTACATCATTCTAAATGATTAGAATGTCATCAATATACATTAAGAAATTTATTATTGTTCATAGCTTTACACTCATTAGGCCTTTAAATACTTGATCAAAATCAAACAATTTGATTTCTTGATCAAAGATGATATTTTATGACCTAGATGCTTGCATTAGTCCATAAATGGACTTTGAGCAACTTGCATACTAATCATTACTAGTTCTTTGCTATGAACAAGTCTAGTTACATCATAAAGATGTCTTCCTCAAGATTGCTACTAAAAAAAGCTTTCTTGATATCCATTGCCATATTTCATCCATATGAAATATAATAAATAAGAGAATCTAGATAGTGTCAAACTTAACTATTGGTGAAAAAATCTTTTCATAGTCGAATAATTTCTTTCTGAATAAATCTTTTCGCCACTAGTCTTGACTTTGAAGGTTTGTACCTTCAAACCTATCAATTTCATTTTTCTTGTAGACCTATTTGATAACAACAGGCTTAATGCCATTAGGCACCTCTACAAGTTCTAGACTTTAAATAAAATCTAATTCTATTTACATAACTTTGATCCAGTAATCCATATTCATATCATCTATTGCCTCTACGTAGGACCGAGGATCAAATTCATATCCTTGTGGAATGACTTCAAAAGTTTATTCCAAAAGTATGAATTTATTTGATAATCCTCCCACTACATTATTGTATCGGTGTAATAGTTATCTACAGAATAATGTCTTGTGGTATATCTAATACTACCATCTCATTTCTAAATGTATTTTATAGTTTTCTTTTAACAAAATTCTGACATTCTTCTTCTAGAACAATCTACCTTTGAAAGAGCCTTATTCCTCCTTTATGTATGCACTAACTTAAAAAAGTCATTGGAACTTCATCTTTTACAAAAAGAGCCCTAGATCATATTATCCTCTAAATAGAATTCATAGACTAGGAATATAATAAAATAATGGTTAGAAAAGCCCATCTTTCACCAATCTTGAATATCATTTAGATTAATAAGATCTAGACATAAGTTCCAAAACATACAATTACAAAGGATGGAACATTTCTCTTTAAAAAATAAAAACATGTAAATTTCCATCTAGAAGACAATCATGGATAATGCTTAGCTTTACCAAAACAGAAATACTTTCCTTTTGGTTATACTTTTAAGTCTAATTTCCTTTTGGCGACTACTAAGGCATCTAGCCTGTCCAATTGTTTGATATTATAATTCCTCTTATTACCACCCTTACCTTTCAGTTCAGGCTAAGAATTTGAATTAAATCATATTGATCCTAGTCTTAACTTTTAGGATGTCTTCCGCTGCGTAGAACTCACTCATCAATTCAGATAACATAAAAAGAATTTATTTTCAAAACAATCTAAATTGATCAAATGATGCTAACAAGGACTTGTGGATCATATCCATATGAGATTAACATTTAATCTCTACATCCAAGAATTCCAATTCATTTAAAAAAAATATTTTCATAAAATGACATAGAATTGGAATTCTTTGAGCTTTTCTTAGCACTCAATATGATTCATACCAAACATCTCATTTAGACTTAATATAAAATCTAACTCTAGTACTAACTCTTGCATCTCATGTAGTAGCACAATTGAGATAGAAGCCAATGCAACATTTTAGCATTTCAATGGAGACTATGATCATATCATAAGCTATCTTCCATCAATGCATCATGCATAGGAAATTATGACAATGCTGAATCAGAACATAAATATGTACTTTAGCTCTTTAAGCATCATGTCCAATATAATTTCTTAGTTAATGTGATTCACTTAAAATAGTAGCTAGAGAACAAAATTATGACAACTTTATTTTGAGACTATGAACATAATTACAGGGACATTATATTTTGCATCCTTAACCATATAATATGGAACCCATAAAAACATATTATATTAGGTGCAACGACAACCTAATCCCGCAATTAATATTTCTCAGAAGCGAGGTCATACCAATCACTATGATCAGGCGAGAATTATTCTCATTATTAATGCTATCATGGTAACTCTTACCAAACAAAAATAATTTGCCGCTTTTCCTTTAGCCTCTAAGTAATAATGACATAGATTCGAAGGGAGGTTAACATTATACTTAGTCTAGTGTACACCATTGCCTAGAATCAATGTGAGACATAGATCCAAAGGGAGGTTAACATTATACTTAGTCTAGTGTACACCATTGCCTAGAATCAATGTGAGTCATCAAGTAACTCCACGGAAGTGTGGTCGTTCTTGATGTAAAAACACACTTCATCCATCATTAAGAAGTTTAACTTGTAGTACCATGAATTAAACACCCTCCGAAGGGAGCAAGGCATATATGCCAAGGTGAGGTGCCTAATCACACTACTATAAACCGGCAATGGAGGCTGTGAGAATCAACCCTTGAATCTCTCTCCCACTAGAAATTTTAAAACAAGTGGTTTGTCCTGAAATCATTGTGATCTAATCACAATTTTAACCCTACACATCAAATGTGTTTAATTGTTTAAATTCAATGTGATGTAACTAAGTCACATCACAATAGCGTAACAAACATTCGCACTATCGCAAAGAAGTTTAACCTTGTAATCCTGTGAAATAAATACCCTCCGCATGGAATGCAAAACTCGAGGTCAAGTCAAAGTATCTATTCACATTACAACAAACTTAACAAAAGGGTTATTTCAGCACTCCCACTCGTTATTTGGGTTTTTCTTAAATAATTGTGATCGCATCACAACTAATAACCTTGCACTTGTTGAAGACTCTAATCTTATTAGAATCACTAACTAAAATTGAAGTCCTAAACATTTTAGGATTCCTTAAACACTAATAAATCAAAAATTAGTTATATAGAACTCTATCCTTAATTTATTAGATTAAGTATTCTAATCTCATTAGAAACTATATAACTTTAATTAGAATTTTAATCTCATTAAAAACCTCTAATTAAAAACAAATTAAGGACTTTCATAAAACAACTTAGGACTAAGAGTTCTATTTAACTAACATCTTTGATCTCATTAGGTCTTTTAGTTAGATAATGATTAATGTAGGTCCTTAACTTTACAGGATTATAAAATTAATCACACAGCCTTGTTTTTTAACAAAGTTTTAATACTTAGTCAAAAACAAAAGAAATTTTCAAAATTCAATGCCTTCGATCGGTCGAACCTATTACTCGATCGATCGAAAAATGAAGAAATTCATCACAAAGCTTCTGCCTCGTTCGATTGATTCTCGATTCCTATTCGATCAATCAAAAAGTACATTCGATCAATCGAAAGGAATTATCGATCGATCGAACCTCGCATAACTGAATTTTTCAGAATTTTCCAAAAACCGTTTTTGACTTCTTCACTGTTTTCTATCAAAAACACTTTTTGATTTTATGAGTGAAGATTCATAGATCAAACATTAAGGTTTTTCAAGATCATTATCAAAAACCCTAATAATCTAGAAACCTTGAAAACCTAATCCTAATCTTATTAGGAATAAATTTCATAATTCTAGCATTAATTTCAAAAGGAACATCATGTGAAAATCTATAATTTAGACTTATATACTCACATGAATTCACATATAAATCACTAGACTAACCGTACATGTTCATCAAACAAGAATGAAAGCTATTCATTCATACATGCAAGTCTAGCAAAATCAAAATGCTTTATAATAAACAAGTAAACAAAAGCATGCTAACGGCAAAGTTGAATATGCCTATGGGTCCACGATATACATGCCATGATATTCATCTACATCCAACCGGTGCTATAAAGAAACTTACGCACATGACAGTTATACACTTACATTCAATAACTATATCCTTGGCAATAACCATTAAGACACGATCAATGGCTTCATGGAATAACACAAACCAGTATATATATCTCATATATTTAAAACATGGCATTTGTTAATCAATGCATTCCAAGAAGACAATAGAGCAACACGTCAAACTCTATCAATGCTTTATAGGTTTATGTGTTCATCCCTAATGTGAAGACTATCGTGTTCTGTCTAATACAAACACTATCAAAACCCGAAATATATTAAGAGACATAATCATGACCACTTTGAATAACACGAACCGATTATTCGAACCAATGTATATCTCATATACATTAATGGCATCGGCAACGATTATCAAATAAAACTATATCCAAGCAGTGCAAAGTGAAATGCTCAGGCTTGACCGATATTCCAGTTTCATTTATATTCTTCTGCCATGAATCTCTAAATATATCCACATCGTAAACCACGATTAAAAATAAATATGCAGAAATTTTACTGCAGAAAACCAAAACATCAAGAAAATAGTTTTTCTTTAATTCTAAAACTCAATCACATGTTATACAAACATGATATTGAAGACCGCTCTGATACCATTTGTTGGAAAATCTGGTTTTGCATCTCATACAAAACACACAGCGGAAGCAACAAACACGGATCTACTTCATTCATGAGAGATAACATGTAACCTTGAATTCTAGAACAAAGAATAGAAAGCGTACCTTAGTGCGGTGAAATTCAAAAAAAAAAAAAAAAACAGAAGTTCTTGGGAAGACTTTCAATCTTCACTCCAATTCCACTTAATGCCCAAGATGTGTGGTCTCTCAATCAGTTTCCGAGGAGAGAACATAGGAGTGTCCAACACTCACATACAAACTATTTCATTCTTTTTGTAATCTTGATGAAAAACACTTATATATGAGACCTCTAAAATTTTGTATGTTTCTCTCCTTATATATAACTGATTATCTAATTCGGCTAGCCTATTGGGCCATTCCAATTGGGCTCTAGTGTGTGGCTTGGAGTGGGACCAAAAGGGCACAAATAAGACTCTTTCTCCAATGGGCCTTGGGCTTTTCTGTCAACTCTTGACAAGTACAAAGTTACCATTAATTATATTCAATACCACTATAAGAATATAATTGCACTCTAGACCTTATTAATAAATTATATTCCAAGACTTTATTGTACATGCAACCCCATCATTAAAATATTCGTAGTAATACAAAGTCATGAATATAAACTGCCACTTTGAAGATTACTACATCTTAATCCTTGAGTACCCAGTTTAATCCTTTATGTTATTCATCATATATTTATGAAATCCAATTCCATAAATATATACTTTAGTAACTCTTTACTAAAGTGGTTGGGCCCAACACTCTGAATAACCAATCCCATTAAACTTATCTCAAGGGAATATTTTATATCTCCGTTGAGAGATTATGAATTCCATCTTGAAAATATATGTTCCATCAACACTAAATGCGGTTGCCCAACATACTGAGATTTTGACCGTAACTTATAGATCTCACTCCTGATATATCAAAGCAACCTACATCTCATAATCAAGTCCATTATTCTCTCAAGATTTAGAATTGATGTAAATAGAAGTTGTGAGATTTATTATTCAATTGACAGTCGTTAGGAAAATAATAAATCTCACAGCAGTCCAGTTCAATATGTTTTAACTCTTAAAACATATCAACATACCAACTAGAAATCTCCATTTCCATGATCAAGACAAATCATCGTAGTTGATATGTTATAGTCTTCGCAGATGAAACGCCCAATTTCATCACCGACTACGAACTAAACTTATGAGTTTACAAAGAACTTACAATTTATATCTTTTGTGACTAAATCACGTAAATCGCATACTATGCATCTCATGGACTAAGATAATGTCCTATTAGTTCATTTAGTCTCATATAATTGAACAATTTAATTATTTATGACATGCCAATAAATTGAATTTTAGGGCATAATCTCCAACATGACCATTATAGAAGTTTTATTATACATAGGTGATGCAAGAAATCCAAGCAGTGCAACAATCAAGCGCACCCACATGACAGTTATACGGATTCAAAGTGTATGCATCCAAGGCAATTAACACATGGTAGAAACATTGTATCACTACCTTATATCAATAATCTGAATGTTTATGAATCCACATATATCTATCTATATATATATATATATTGGCTGAATTCTTTATAAACTATTAACACATGCAAGATGGCCATCAAGCCAATTAACAATAAATTGTCTTTCTATAGCCAAATGGTTCAAAACATAATTCACATGCATGTGTCATCCAATCCGTATAAACAATTAACATTAAATTGTCTTATGCTTATAAGATGACCAACCGGTGCAAAATTAGTCCAAGTAGTGCAACAACTTGGTGTGCACATGACAGTTATTGCAATACCATTCAATAACTATATATTATTGGCAATAACTATTAAAACACGGCACCATTAAAAACAAACCAATGTGTCCATTGATAACAATAATCAATAGTTATTTTTTTGAAATTCAATAACTACTCACAACTGCCAATAATATGCAAGCCGTGCATAACAAAAGTAAACCCGTTCGTCAGATGTGTAGATGGTGTCCTTGATGAATACAAACACCAAAAACATAAGGCACAAAAGAAAAGTTACAGCTGTGTCCTCTTGGAACCATGCAGAACAATATATCGCATATATTGATCAATGCACACAGGGTTTATGGAACAATAACTTTATGTAGAAATTTGAAAACATAAAGATAACGGTTTTCTTAAATTCTAAAACTCAATCACATATTATACAAACATGATATGAAAACCTGGCTCTGATACCAATTGTTGGAAAATCTGGTTTTGTATCTCATACAAAACACACAGCGGAAGCAACAAACATGGATCTATTTCATTCATAATTGATAACATGCACTATGTAAATTTCAGAATTTAAGAACGAGATAGCGTACCTTGGTGCGGTGAAATTCAAAACAAAATATTATAAGAACTTGGGAACACTTTTAATCTTCACTCCAATTCCACTTTACACCCAAGAAGTGTGGTCTCTCAATCAGTTTCCAAGGAAGAATAATTGAGTGGCTTCACTCACACATACACACCATTTTACAATGATGTCCCTCTTTCTTTTTTATTAAAAAATTCTGTATGTTTCTCCCTTTATAACTAACTAATTATCTAATTGGGCTGGCCTATTGGGCCTTTCTAATTGGGCTTTAGTATGTGGCTTGGAGTGGGACCAAAAAGGACCAATAAGACACTAGCTCCAATGGGTCTTGGACTTTTCTATCAACTCTTGACAAGTCCAAAGTTACCATTAATTATATTCAATACCACTATAAGAATATAATTGCACTCTAGGCCTTATTAATAAATTATATCCCAAGACTTTATTATACATGCAACCCCTTCATTAAAATATTCGTAGTAATAAAAAGTCATGAATATAGACTGTCACTTTGAAGATTACTACATCTTAATTCTTGAGTACCCGGTTTAATCCTTTACGTTATTCATCATATATTTATGAAATCCAATTCCATAAATATATAATTTAGTAACTCCTTACTAAAATGGTTGGGCCCAACACTCTGAATAACTAATCCCATTAAACTTATCTCAAGGGAATATTTTATATCTCCGTTAAGAGATTACGAATTCCATCTTGAGAATATATGTTCCATCAACACTAAATGTAGCAGCCCAACATACAGAGGTTTTGATCGTGACTCATAGATCTCACTCCTGATATATCAAAGCAACCTACATCTCATGATCAGGTCCATTATTCTCTCAGGATTTAGAGTTGATGTAAATAGAAGTCGTGAGATTTATTATTCATTTGACAGTCATTAGGAGAATAATAAATCTCACAGCGGTCCAGTTCAATATGTCTTAACTCTTAAAACATATTAACATATCAACTAGAAGTCTCCACTTCCATGTTCAAGAGAAATCATTTTCGTTGATATGTTATAGTCTTCACAAATGAAATGCCAATTTCATCACCGACCACGAACTAAAATTTTCAGTTTACAAAGAACTTGTGATTTATATCTTCTGTAACTAAATCACATACTATGCATCTCATGGACTAAGATAGTGTCTCATTAGTTCATTAATAAATAGTCTCATATAATTAAACAATTTAATCATTTATGACATGTCAATAAATTAGATTTTAGGACATAAACCCCAACACTCTGACAATCACACCGGAAGGAGCAAGCAGGTATATATATACATATATCATGCACAATGCGAGCACATAGAGTAGGAAAGTAAATGCCTACATCCCTAGAGCATGGCCCAAAATATAGGTGTAGGAAACTAAACAGGGGTTGCTATACTCTAGAGTCGAGGACGAATGGTACACAACATGATATACCCAATGCAAACCATCTAAGGGAGGAGGAAGGAGGGGTTTTAAAAGAACACATAACCAAAGGAAAAAATCTAAACCCTAAACCTACTGACACAGCCGCTCGACTCATGCTGGCTTGCTTTTATCCGTGCTTGATAGGCCAAAAACGTATTTGACCCCTTATGATGAATTAGCCAATCAATTAGCCAAGTGAATTAATTAGGTTAAATTACATGCAATAAGTGTGGTAACACAAACAAATCACAAATTAAACTAAATATGCAGTGGAAATTAAATGACACGATGATTTGATTAGGAATGGGGAAAACCAACACAGCAAAAACCCCGAAGGGTGATTTTAAGGTCACCACTCCCGAGAATCCACTATTATCACAACAAGCAGGTACAAGTAAAGGAATCCCAGTACCTTATACCAACCTACAGTTAAACTCTTACCCCCAATACCCAATTAGACTTGTTCTGTAGTGATAATCTCTCCTTGTATTACATGGCTCCTAGTATGTGACTAACCAATTGCACGTGTTAGGACATATGTGTTTCACTTGTTAAGAATATGTCATTTTTTATGTAATTTTTCTAATCCTTTAACAAAATGCACTTTACTTGTATTTGGGTAGATCTAGGTGTTTTTAATACTTCAAGAAATAAGGTTTCAAGATCAAGTGTTAAAGCCATTCAAGTCTATCCAAGAAACAAGCTGAATAGTGCAAATTCATTAAAGCTCAACAATTGACTCGACAGCTGCATATATCAAGTTTAAGAAAGCTGTTTCAGCCTATGTGCTCGACACCTGCTCGACAGCTCCTATTTGTCGAGGTTTAAGAATTTTAGAATTCTGATATGATTTTCTTGGGATCCATGAATGAGTCTTTTGGCTTTCTTTTCTCCTAACCCTAGACATATAAAAGGATTATTTTAAGGGCCGTCAAAAGAGTTCACAAGTTGCACAAGCATTGAGCAAAGTTTGTTCAAGCAAATTGTGACCGGAGACAAAGTTTTGCCCTAGTTCATCTCTTGTGAAGAAGTTGCTATATATGTGCACCATAGTGTTTTGTGACTAAGCATCTTCTTGATCTTCATCATGTGATGAACTGAAGAACTTTGCAGCCAACAACTCTCTCTAGTTGGCGATTGAAGTCACGTACTGGGATCCGCGCAATTGGTTAGTCACGTACTGGAAGCCGTGCATCAAAAGGAGAAATTGTCACTACAGAACAAGTCCAATTGGGTATTGGGGTAAGGGTTCAACTGTAGGTTGTTATAAAGTGTTAGAATTTAGACCCCTGTAAACTTAGATTGTTTAACCTAATTAATTAACCAAGTGAATACTTAGGTTTATTATTCAGATCTAGGTTAAAACAATAACAATCATATCATGTAAAGCAGCGGAAAATAAATAACACAACGATATGATGACCTAGGAAAACCAAACCGGTAAAAAACCTGGGGAGGATTTAACCTAGCTATCCTCAAGGTAAAATAGCAGATCCACTAGAAAGAATTGAAGTTTACACAATAGCGACTTAGACCACTAACATCCTATTGCTACCTGCTTGTAGGAAACTTACTACCACGACCACGTGACAGCTCCGAAACCACAGACTCCTTCTTTCTTTAATCTTTGCAAAACACAAACACCCACGTTTGTAACTTTGAGATCCCACTCAAAGATTTTTCAACACAAACTCTCCTGTTTGTGACTCCAAGACCACCCTTGAAAGTTTAGATCATCAACACCTTTGATGACAAAAGAAGGCGGCAACTTCAGCAATACCGGATCTTGAGATTCTTCAAGGAATAACACCAGTGGAAGATATAAGAGAGGTTTTAGGAACAAAATCCTAAATACAAAAGAGGCACACTCTTTTCTCTCTAAAAAGCCTTTTAAAAATGTGCTTAGGGTTTTCTTTATATATTGGGAGAAGTAGACTTGAAACCCTAATCCTTAATGGGCTTGAACTGCTGTTTGGGCCAACTTAAAATTCTGCAGATACGACTTTCGATTGGTCGAGCCTGTTTTTTGATCGATCGAACTAGGCAATTTCTGAATTCTTCTTTCTGTAGCTTGTATGTTCTTGTGTGCTCACGATTTGCCAATTGTTCTAAACTTTTAGAACCTAACTTAAAGTACTGAGATTCCTTTCCTTGTAACCACTTATTGTGATAATAGTGGAATTTTAAGAGTGGTGACCTTAAAATCACCCGGTGGGGTTTTTGCCGTGTAGGCTTTCCCCATTCGTAAACAAATCACCATGTCAATTTATTTTCTACTGCATACTTAGTTTAATTGGTGTTTGTTTGTGCTACTACATTCGTTACATGTAATTGAATCTAATTAATTCACTTGGTTAATTATGGGTTAATTCATCACAAGGGGTCAATATGTTTTTGGCCTATCAAGTGGTTTCAGGGCAGGCACACTCTAATTAGGTTTAATCTTTGTTGTGTTGATCCATTGAACCCTCTTTGTCATGGATAGAGAACAGTCATTAATTATACCTCCTTTATTTTATGGCACTAACTATGCATACTAGAAAGTACGCATGAGAGCTTTCTTGTAGTTTTTAGATGAAAAGGTGTGGCAAGTTGTAGAAATTGGCTGGACCAAGCCAAAGGAAGCATCGGCCGATTGGGATGAAGCGAAGATTAAGGCGGCAAACTTCAATAGCAGGGCATTGAATGCTTTATTCAGTGTGGTCACCAATGAGGAGTTCAAGAAGATATCTTCCACTGAAACTTGTAAGGAAGCATGGACCATCCTCTAGACAACCTATGAGGGAACAAAGGTTGTCAAGGATTCAAAACTTTAGAGGCTCACTATAATCTTTGAAGAAATAAAGATGGAGGAGGATGAGTCATTTGATGAGTTCTATGCCAAGCTTAAGGACATAGTGAACTCAGCCTTCAATCTTAGGGAAACCATTCCAGAACCCAAATTGTGAGAAAGGTGCTCAGATCTCTACCCAAGAGATTCCATGTCAAGATCACAATGATAGAGGAATCAAAGGATATTGACAAGATTCCTCTGACAGTGCTGGTTGGAAATATACAGACCAACGAGCTAGGGTTAACAAGAATTGGCAAGTTGGGTAAGGGCAAGAGCATGGCATTGAAGGCCAAGAGCAGTGACACTGATGAGTCTTCAGATGATGAAGATTCTAAGATGAAGTCCTACATTACAAGGCAATTCAAGAAGTTCATGAAGAATGCCAATGGAAAGGGCTTCGACAAGGACTGTAGGCAATCCAATTCTTCTCAGTTCAAGAGCCAAGACAAAGGAAAGATGGATGTTAGGGATGGCGATCAGTACACTGTTCCCGCAGGACCTAAGTGCTTTGGGTGTCAAGGGTTCGATCATATGAAGCAGGAGTGTCCTACATATCTCAAGAGCATTGGGAAGAGCAAGGCACTTGCTGCTACCTTGAGTGACACCGAGTCTGAAGATGATTCCGACAATAAGGATGACGGAATCTTAAATGCCTTCACTACTACTGTCAATCCTACTAAAGGGATTGTTAAAGATGTGGATGAAGAAGAGGAATTGGTGAAGACCAAGTTTAAGAAGATGGATGAATAAGATGACATCTACACAGCCTATGCAAAGTTATACAAGTCTCAGAAAAGCATGAGAAATTGTATAGGTTGACCACCAAGAAGCTCAGCAATGTGGAGCTTGAGCATGAAGAGTTCTCCACAAAGTTTGATGAATCAAATCAGACTATTGGAGCACTGAGGTTTGAGAATAACTTCTTGGCTACGAAGATTAAGAAGCTTGAGGCAGAACTATTCCAAGTCAAAGCTCAGCTGGAAAGGACTGCAAGTGCAAAGCTTGACGAGATGCTCAGCATTCAGAAATCTGCTTCAAATCGAACTGATTTAGAGTATGATTTCTCTTCTCCTACTATTGCTTCTACTATTTTCTTCTACTATTTTTGTTCCACCTGCTAATAATGTTGAGATTGAGAACATAAATGCTGAAAATAAATTAGCTAGTGAGAACATAGACAAGGGTAAGTCTATCTTAGGAGCACCCCCTAAAATTGCTAAGAATGAGACTAAAAACCCTAGGGCTAAAAATGCTAACTCTCAAAATCCAAAATAGAAGAAGCAGCATCTCTATCATCATTGTGGTGCAACCGGTCATACTCAACCAAATTGCTATAAGTGGTTAGCCACTCAACAAAGCAACGGTATGATTGCATCAGAAAGCTATAATCAGCTTCAATCCTCTTTTACTCCTCTTGGAGATCTTCTCAAAGCCCTCATGTTCCTTTCGAACTTGAACAGTTTCAATTCTTCCCCTTCACCGCCAGTTTAAGGGTTTAATCAAAGGAAAGGTTCTTCCAAGATGTGGAAGCAAAAGGGTTCCAAGTGATTCTATCACTTTCTTCTCTCTCTTCGCGTTTTTGTTTTTGCATAACTTGTGTGTTTTGCTTTTATTTTGAGTCAGTCTAGTTTTGTTGCATTGCTTTGCTTAACATGTTTTTGTTTATTTATTTTTCAATTTTGTTTATTTATTTTTCACTTAAAAATTAAAAAAAAATTGAAAAATTAGAAAAATACAAAAACAGTGTGTGTTTTGTGTACATTGGTACTTGTGTACCTTGGATGGCCATTGAAATAATGTTTTCTAAACTTTGTATTTTTTGTAGCTTAGATGAGCATCTCTATGCACAACTAAGCAAGTGAGCTTTGTGGCTCGTGTTTGTGATGAGTAAGATTAAGTAATCTCTTATACTTAACACTTGTATCACTCTTTTTGACGAGGACTAAAAAATCCTAAGAAAAAGGCATAAATAATTATCTCACCACTGTTGCCTGCCAATCATGAATGACATCTGTATGCTTTGGCATAGCAAAAGTGCAATGTCAATGACATTTGTGTGCTTCGGCATAGCAAATTGGAATGTCAAATATCATTGGGTATTTTTTTTCTCTTTCTTATATATCCATGCATGATATGCTTAAAAATAAAAATATGCAAAGAAAAAATAAAAAGCAAAAAGATCAAAATGCTTTATATATGGTTGCAAGCGTATATTCTAGGAGATGTGGGAGTTATAGGATGTACCTTGAAGGTGATAGTCCCCATAAAACAATTATGATTGTGTGTAAGTAAAAGTGATTTACTCATATCTCAAATCGTCATAACATGTTAACACTAATGCAATCTTGCGATGTTTTTCACACTCAACATGTAATATTCTTTGCTACTCTTGATACATGTGTAGGCACAATGTGATTTGGCCATCACAAGGTTTACATGTGTTAATGTATGCTCACTAAACTATCTTGACTTTCTTTTGAAATATAAAATTGGTTAGACTTGTTTAGTGTGTGTGTGTGTGTGTTTTTTTTTTTTTGGGATCCATGTGACACCTCCTCGACACCGAGCTATCTGTCGAGCTTCTCAGCTTTTTCTTATTGCAATCTTCACAACTTCTTGACACTTGGTGGATCAATCGAGAAGGTTCTTGGACCCTCGATAGCTTCTCGATAGCTGGTGGATCAATTGAGCTTCTGTTCTTGCATTTGGTGGTTTGTTCCTCGACACATTCTCGACACCTGCATCTGTCGACGGCCAAAATCTCGACACCTCCCTCGACACATGGATCGACTATTGGAAAAAACATGTTTATATTGCATACAAAACATACGCAGCAGAAAATTAACGGATTTATTTCATTTGCAATTGATAACATGCACTATGTAAGTTTTAGAATATAGAATCACGAGAGTGTACCTTAGTATGGTGAATTTCAAAACCGAAGATGAAAAACACTTGGGAAAACTTTTAATCTTCACTCCAATTCCACTTGATGCCCAAGATGTGTAGCCTATCAATCAATAATGTGTGTATGTTCTAGAGAGCATGTGAAAGAGTCTCTCTCAGATTCCAACATACAAACCATTTCATATATATATATTCTGAATGTTTCTTTCTACATAACTGATTATCTAATTGGGCTAGCCTTTTGGGCCTTCCCAATTGGGCTTTAGTGTGTGGCATGGAATGGGACCGAAAGGGAATAAATAAGACTCTAACTCCAATGGGCCTTGGGCTTTTCTGTCAACTCTTGACAAGTCCAAAGTTACCATTAATTATATTTAATACCACTATATAAATATAATTGCACTCTAGGCTTTATCAATAAATTATTTCCTAAGACTTTATTGCACATGCAACCCCTTCATAATATATTTGTAGTAATACAAAGTCATGAATGTAGACTGCCACTTTGTGAATTACTACATCTTAATCCTTGAGTACCCGGTTTAATTCTTTTAAAGTTATTCATCATATATTTATAAAATCTGATTTCATAAATATATACTTTAGTCTTACTAAAGTGGTTAGGCATAACTCTCTGAATAACTGAACCCATTAAACTTATCTCAATGGAATATTTTATATCTTCGTTAAGAGACTATGAATTCCATCTTGAGAATATATGTTCCATCAACACTAAATGTGGCTGCCTAACATACTGAGGTTTTGACCGATACCTTAGATCTCACTCCTGATATATTAAAGCAACCTACACTTCATGATCAGGTCCATTATTATTTCAGGATTAAGAGTTCATGTAAATATAAGTCGTGAGATTTATTATTCATTTGACAGTCATTAGGAGAATAATAAATCTCACAGCGATCCAGTTCATTATGTCTTAAATTTTAAAACATATCAACATATCAATTAGAAGTCTCCAAAATTCTGAGTTTACAAAGAACTTGTGATCTATATTTTTTGTGACTAAATCACATAAATTACATACTATGCATCTTATGAACTATATGATAATGTCCAAATATTCATGTTTCCATCATTTTAGATAAGAATAAAGCAACTATATTAATCACAATATTAAGTCATACATCATTTAATACATAATGTCATACATAATATCATACATGGCATATTACAATAGGATTTAAGGGCACTAATCCTTACAATCTCCCACTTGCTCTAAAGACTATTGTGCACTAATCTAACTCCCATTCCCTCCAAATGTGACTCAAAAGTCCTTTGAGTCAAGGCTTTGGTAAAGGGATCTGCTAGATTATTTGCACTTTCAATTTTTGTTACCACCACATCTCCATAAGCAATAATGTCTCGATTGATGTGGTACTCTCTCTCAATGTGCTTTCCTTTCTTATGATTCCTTAGATCTTTTGATTGTGCAACTGCTCCACTATTGTCACAAAACAATGTGATAGAAACTTGCTCCATTCTCATAACACCAAGATCAGAAAGGAATTTCTTGAGCCAAACAGCATCCTTTGCTACCTCATAAGCATCAACATATTCTGCTTCCATGATGGAGTCTGCAATACAAGATTGCTTAACACTCCTCCAACTTATGGTTCCACATCCCAAGGTGAACACACAACCTGAAGTGGACTTTCTGAAATCTAGATCCGATTGAAAGTCTGAATCTGTATAGCCAATGGGAATCAAATCCTTACAATGGTAAACAAGCATATAATCTCTCGTTCTCCGTAGATACTTGAGAATATGCTTTATAACTTGCCACTGTTGTGGTCCTGGATTTGATTGATATCGGCTGACCATGCTAAATGAATAACAAATATCTGATCTAGTACATAGCATGGCATACATGAGACTTCCTACTGCAGAAGCATAAGGAGCTTATCTTATCATGTCTACTTCCTCTTAAGTCTTAGGCCTTTGGTCATCAGACAGAGGAACTCCATGTCCGAAAGGAAGTAATCCTTTTTTGGAGTTTTGCATGTTAAACCGTTCTAGAACCTTATCTATATATCCAGCTTGTGATAAGCCTAACATCTTATTCTTGCAATCTCGCCAAGGCTTGATCCATAGAATAAAGTTAGCCTCACCCAAATCCTTCATATCAAATTGGCTTGACAACCAAACCTTTACTGATGACATTACCCCAACATCATTTCCAATATGTAGAATATCATCAACATAAAGCACTAGGAACATTACTACTTTGTCTTGATGAGTTTTGTACACACATGGTTCATCAAGATTTTGTTCAAAACCTTTAGTATACCCTTTCGCCACTAGCCTTACTTTAAAGGTTTCAACCTTTCCATCTATCCTTCTTTTCCTCTTATAAACCCATTTGCAACCAACAGGTTTAATGCCATTAGGCGCCTTTACAAGACCCCAAACTTGATTGGAATACATGGAATCTAATTCAGATTTCATAGCTTTGACCCAATAATGTGCATCTACATCATTCATTGCCTCTTCATAAGTGTAGGGATCCGATTCGGCCTCTTTTGAGATAGCTTCATAAGTTTCTCCTATATCTATGAATCTTATAGGATGCTGAACAATTCTCCCACTACGACGAGGCACCTGTGTACTAGACATCTCATGAGTAGTATCTTGTGGTGTATCCAATATAGCCACATCATCCCTAGTTACATCCATTGGTTGTTCATTTACAAATTCATTCATTTCAGCCAAAACAATTCTACTGCTAGGAGTAAAATTATTCATATAGTCATTTTCTAAGAATTTAGCATTTGTACTAACAAAAACTTTGTTATCATTACGACTATAAAATAAATAAGCCCTAGTTTCTTTTGGATAACCTACAACCAAACACACTTCCGATTTTGGTTCCAATTTATTAGGTTTCCCTTTTAACACATGTCCTGGACAACTCCAAATGTAGAGATATTTCATGCTAGGCTTACGCCCACTCGATAATCCACGGGTGTTTAGGGAGCAGATTTTAATGGAACTAAATTCAAAAGATGTATTGTTGTATTTAAGGCATAACCCCAAAAAGAAATCGGTAAAGTTGAATAACTCATCATGGACCTAACCATTTCTAAAAGAGTCATATTCCTTCTTTCTGCTACACCATTTTGTTGGGGAGTTCCAAGTGCAGTCAATTGGGATACAATCCTATCTTGAGTTAAATAATCTTTGAAATCCCCAAGAAGGTATTCGCCACCATGATCAAATCGAATGGCCTTTATGCGTTTACTCAATTGATTCTCAACTTCAACCCTAAACTCTTTGAACTTTTCAAAGGCTTTAGACTTTCGTCTCATTAGGTACACATAACCATATCTTGAGTAATCATCGGTGAAAGTGATGAAGTACTCATAACCTCCTTTTGCTTGGGTTGACATAGGACCACAAACATCCGTATGAACTAATTCAAGCAACTCCTGGGCTCTTCTACCTTTTGCATTAAAAGGTTGCTAGGTTATTTTGCCTTCCAAATAAGATTCATAAACTGGAAATTCATCAAAGTCCAACGGCTCTAAGAGACCATCTTTGATCAGTCTTTGAATTCTGTTTGGATTAATATGATCTAAACGCAAGTGTCAAAGATATGCATCATTAGTAGAAGGGAATTTTCTCTTTAATGATTTTACATGAGAGTTTTTATCTAATTCAGAATTGTATAATTCATACTTATCAGGAGTTAAAATATAAAGACCATCCACAATATTGCCAAAACAGATAAACATTTTATCCTTCTTTATTACAACATTTTCTTTAAGGATAACACAATATCCATTTTTACCCAAATAAGTTGTAGAAAATAAATTCCTATGAACATTAGGTACATACAAATAGTCTTCCAATATTAAAACCCTAGACTCAAAGTATAAATTAAACACTCCAATAGCTACAACCGAAATCCTTAGCCCATTAGCCAAGGTTAGAAACAATTCCCTTTCTTTAAGCTTTCTGGTCTCTTGGAACCCCTGCAAAGAATTGAAGATATGATTAATACAACCTGAATCCACACACCAGGAATCCGTGGGATTTTTTACCAAACATATTTCAAGGAGAAATGAGCTATTCATACCCTTATTATTGGTAGCCTTGAACTTTGGATAATTCCTCTTCCAATGTCCTTTCTCACCATAATAGAAACATTTTCCTTTCAGCTTCTTTTCTTTATTGGCAACTCCTAAGGCAATTTGCTTACCCTCTTGCTTAGTGAAGTCCTTATTCTTCTTCTTCCATTGCCTTTCGACTTAGGTTGAGAAATAGAAGCTTCACCCACATTGGCTTCAACACTAGAAGTACCAAGGATGCCTTCCGCCACTACCAACTCATTCATTAATTCAGATAAAGAATAAATGAGTTGAAGGGCTTAAGGCATTTTCAAGTTCCCGACCTTTTAAGACATAGGAAGTCAAGATCTTTTCAGGGGTGACAAGATCAACCCGATCTGAGGCATTTTGAAAGTGTCGGCCCTTGAAGGGCTGCTAGCAACCTCACAAGGGTCGTCGTCTCAAAATGCGTGTCAGGGCTATAAAAGGCCCAGGCACCTTTCAAACCAAAAGGAGACCATTTTTTTGGGTTTTGCTCTCTGCCAAAATGCTTTTTGCACATTTTTCCTCTCTTCCAAATATAGAAAACACACAAAAAAACATATTAAAGCTTCTTAATTTTTCTTTCTACACCAAAAATACAAGGTATTATTCTTATACCCAATCTTCTTTTCCTTGGTTCTACACCTTGGATTTGGGGTTTAGGGGTGTAGATGTAGCTATTTAGATACTATCCATACCCCTAACTTTCTAAATCTTTTTCTAGCATTTATTTTGCTTTTTTTGCTTGAATAACATGATTTATTGCTTCTTTAGCATGTTGCTTGCTTTATTTGAGTTCCTACCCTAAATCTCCTTCCTTTTTATGCTTTTTTCCATGTTTCATGCTTAGATCTACATCCATACATGCTTTTATGTTTAGATCTACATGCTTTATGCCACATGCCATGTTTTGCTATGCTTTGTTCCTCTTTTTGTTCTAGGTTGATGTTAGGGTTACATGCTCACATACTTGTATGAGGTCGTTGGCTATGCCTTGCTTGGATCTATGACTTTATTTCCATGTTAAAAGGTTAGATCCGTGTCTTCACATGCTTATATGCTTGGATTCATGTTCTCTCATGTCTATGTGCTAAGTTTCTACATGTTTACATGCATGTTTCTATGCCTATATGTCTAGATCTACATTTTCACATACTTGTGTACTTGGACCTATATTCTTTACATGCTTTATGCTATCTTCCATGTGCTTGTGCGCTCCATGCCATGTTTGTATGCCTTGACCTAAGCTATGTTTGTCGTGCTATGTGCTATTGTAGCCCTTTTGTACCTTTTATCACATTTTCTTATATTTTGACCTAATAGTTAGGACCCTATCTAGACCCTATGGTCTTTGGATCATTCCTATTTTTCATGTCTATGCCTGCTTGCCTCTAGGTTTTATGTTTGCGTTAGCCTCTCTAGTTCTAGGCTTTGCCATGCTTAATGCCTTTAGCGGGTTTCATTGGGATAAGTGCACTTAAATCGTATTGTATGATGCTATGTATGATATTATGTATGACATTATGTGAGAAATGATGTATGACTTAATATTGTGTTTAATAAAGTTTCTTTATTCTTATCTAAATTATTGGTAACATGAATATTCGGACATTATCATATAGTCCATGAGATGCATAGTATTTGATTTATGTGATTTAGTCACAGAAGATATAGATCACAAGTTCTTTGTAAATTTATAATTTTGGTTCATAGTCAGTGATGAAATTAGGCATTTCATCTGCGAAGACTATAACATATTAACTAAGATGATTTTTCTTGATCATAGAAGTGGAGACTTCTAGTAAATATGTTGATATGTTTTAAGAGTTAAAACATATTGAATTGGACCGCCGTGAGATTTATTATTCTTCTAACGACTGTCAATTGAATAATAAATCTCACGACTTCTATTCACATGAACTCTTAATCCTGAGAGAAAAATGGACCTGATCATGAAATGTAGGTTACTTTGATATATCAGGAGTGAGATCTAAAGTAACGGTCAAAATCTCAGTATGTTGGACAGCCACATTTAGTGTTGAAGGAATATATATTCTCAAGATGGAATTCATAGTCTCTTAACAGAGAAATAAAATATTTCCTTGAGATAAATTTAATGGGTTTAGTTATTCAGAGAGTTAAGCCTAACCACTTTAGTAAGACTAAAGTATATATTTATGAAATTAGATTTCATAAATATATGATGAATAACTTAAAAGGATTAAATCGGGTACTCAAGAATTAAGATGTAGTAATTTACAAAGTGGCAGTCTATATTCATGACTTTGTATTACTACAAATATTTTATGAACGGGTTGCATATATAATAAAGTCTTGGGATATAATTTATTAATAAGGCATAGAGTGCAATTATATTTATATAGTGGTATTGAATATAATTAATGATAACTTTGGACTTGTCAAGAGTTGACAGAAAAGCCCAAGGCCATTGGAGCTAGTGTCTTATTTGTTCCCTTTTGATCCCACTCCAAGCCACAAACTAAAACGCAATTGGGATGGCCCAAAAGACTAGCCCAATTAGATAATAAGTTATGTGGAGAGAAACATTCAGAATTTTATATTAGAATGAAATAGTTTGTATGTTCATATGTATGTAAGAGTAAGAGACTCATTCATATTCTCTCTAGAACAAACATCTAGAATTGATTGAGAGACCACACATCTTGGCATCAAGTGGAATTGGAGTGAAGATTAAAAGTGTTCCCGAGTACTTCTAATCTTTGTTTTCAAATTTACCATACCAAGGTACACTCTCTTGTTCTTATATTCTGAAATTTACATTGCACATGTTATCTATTGCGAATGAAGTAGATCCGTGAATTTTCCGCTGCGTATGTTATGTATGCAATAAAAACATGTAATTTTCCTACAATTGGTATCAGAGCCAGGTTTTCATTTTGAATCTGTATAACATGTTTTGTGAGTTTTGGAATTAGTGATAATAGTTTCATCATGTTAGAAGATTTTATATGCATTTAATTTTTTTGAATGGTTGTTGATGTTGGAGATTATGCCCTAAAATCCAATTTATTGGCATGTCATAAATAATTAAATTGTTTAATTATATGAGACAAAATGAACTAATGGGACATTATCTTAGTCCATGAGATGCATAGTATGCGATTTATGTGATTTAGTCACAGAAGATATAAATTGCAAGTTCTTTGTAAACTCAGAAGTTTAGTTTGTAGTCGGTGATGAAATTGGGCATTTCATCTGTGAAGACTATAACATATCAACTACGATGATTTGTCTTGATCATGGAAATGGAGATTTCTAGTTGGTATGTTGATATGTTTTAAGAGTTAAGACATATTGAACTGGACCGCTGTGAGATTTATTATTCTCCTAACGACTGTCAATTGAATAATAAATCTTACGACTTCTATTTACATCAACTCTAAATCCTAAGAGAATAATGGACCTGATCATGAGATGTAGGTTGCTTTGATATATCAGGAGTGAGATCTATAAGTTACGGTCAAAACCTCAGTATGTTGGGCAGCCGCATTTAGTGTTGATGGAACATATATTCTCAAGATGGAATTCATAATCTCTTAACGGAGATATAAAATATTTCCTTGAGATAAGTTTAATGGGATTGGTTATTCAGAGTGTTGGGCCCAACCACTTTAGTAAAGATTTACTAAAGTATATATTTATGGAATTGGATTTCATAAATATATGATGAATAACATAAAGGATTAAACCGGGTATTCAAGGATTAAGATGTAGTAATCTTCAAAGTGGCAGTCTATATTCATGACTTTGTATTACTACGAATATTTTAATGTAGGGGTTGCATGTACAATAAAGTCTTGGGATATAATTTATTAATAAGGCCTAGAGTGCAATTATATTCTTGTAGTGGTATTGAATATAATTAATGGTAACTTTGGACTTGTCAAGAGTTGACAGAAAAGTCCAAGGCCCATTGGAGCTAGAGTCTTATTTGTTCCCTTTTGTACCTACTCCAAGCCACACACTAGAGCCCAATTGGAATGGCCCAAAAGGCTAGCCCAATTAGATAATCAGTTATATATAAGGAGAGAAACATACAGAATTTCATAAGTCTCTTATATAAGTATTTTTTATCAAGATTACAAAATGAATGAAATGGTTTGTATGAGAGTGTTGGACACTCCCATGTTCTCTCTTTGGAAACTGATTGAGAGACCACACATCTTGGGCATTAAGTGGAATTGGAGTGAAGATTGAAAGTCTTCCCAAGAACTTCAGATTTCTGATTTTGAATTTCACCACACCAAGGTACGCTTTCTATTCTTTGTTCTAGAATTTAAGGTTACATGTTATCTCTCATGAATGAAGTAGATACGTGTTTGTTGCTTTCGCTGTGTGTTTTGTATGAGATGCAAAACCAGATTTTCCAACAGTTGAAACTATGATTTGATAAAAACTGATATTGATGTTATGATATTGTTTAAATTTGAATTTAAGTATGTTAAATTGATCTTTAAGGCTCAATAGATTTTAGTTTTGATATCAAATTTTGCATATCATGTTCATATGGTAATTGTTTGTTCATGAAAAGTTGTAGAAAACTGTTTGCAACTGTTCTAGAAAAACTAAAAACACGGGTTTTTCGCGGGTAAGCTTTACTCGCGAAACAGTCGCGACACAGTAGTGAAAGTCTCTGTCTGATTTTTTTGTTTTCAATTTTTTCCTTAACTTGTTTTCGCGGGAAGCGTTTATGTTTTGAGTCAAGAGTTTTAATATTAGATGACTGTCTGTATGTACCTAATGTTCGTAGGAATTTAATTTCTGCAACTTATTTGGGTAAAAATGGATATTGTGCTATCCTTAAAGACAATGTTGTAATAAAGAAGGATAAAATGTTTATCTGTTTGGGCAATATTGTGGATGATCTTTATATTTTAACTCTTGATAAGCATGAATTATACAATTCTGAATTAGATAATAACTCTCATGTAAAATCATTAAAGAGAAAGTTTCCTTCTACTAATGATGCATATCTTTGGCACTTGCGTTTGGGTCATATTAATCCAAACATAATTCAAAGACTGATCAAAGATGGTCTCTTAAAGCCATTAGACTTTGATGAATTTCCAGTTTGTGAATCTTATTTAGAAGGCAAAATGACCAAGCGACCTTTTAATGCAAAAGGTAGAAGAGCCTAAGAGTTGCTTGAATTAGTTCATACAGATGTTTGTGGTCCTATGTCAACCCAAGCAAAAGGAGGTTATGAGTATTTCATCACTTTCACAGACGATTACTCAAGATATGGTTATGTGTACCTAATGAGATGGAAGTCCAAAGCCTTTGAAAAGTTTAAAGAGTTTAGGGCTGAAGTTGAGAATCAATTGGGTAAACGCATAAAGGCCATTTGATCTGATCGTGGTGGCGAATACCTTCTTGGGGATTTCAAGGATTACTTAACTTAAAATGGGATTGTATCCTAATTGACTGCACCAGGAACTCCCCAACAAAATGGTGTAGCAGAAAGAAGGAATATGACTCTTTTAGAAATGGTTAGGTCCATGATGAGTTACTCAACTTTACCTATTTCTTTTTAGGGTTATGCCTTAGATACAGCAATACATCTTTTGAATTTAGTTCCATCAAAATCTGTTCCCAAAACACCCCATGGAATTGTGGAGTGGGCGTAAGCCTAGTATAAAATATCTCCACATTTGGGGTTGTCCAGCACATGTTAAAAGGGAAGCCTAATAAGTTGGAACCAAAATCAGAAGTGTGTTTGCTTGTGAGTTATCCAAAAGAAACTAGGGGTTATTTATTCTATAGTCGTAAAGATAACAAAGTTTTTGTTAGTACAAATGCTAAATTCTTGGAAAATGACTATATGAATAATTTTACTCCTAAAAGTAGAGTTGTTTTGGCTGAAATGAATGAACTTGTAATTGAACAACCAATGGTTGAAACTAGAGATGATGTGGCTGTATTGGATACACCACAAGATACTACTCATGAGATGTTTAGAACACAGATGCCTCGTCGTAATGGGAGGAATGTTAGGCCACCTGTAAGATTCATAGGTCTTGGAAAGACTTATGAAGCTATCTCAGAGGAGGCCGAAACTGATCCTTACATTTATGAAGAAGCAATGAATGATATAGATGCACATCATTGGGTCTAAGCTATGAAATTTGAATTAGATTCCATGTATTCCAATCAAGTTTGGGATCTTGTAAAGGCGCCTAACAGCATTAAACCTGTTGGTTGCAAATGGGCTTACAAGAGGAAGAGAGAGATAGATAGAAAGGTTGAAACCTTTAAAGCAAGGCTAGTGGCGAAAGGGCATACACAAAAAGAAGGTATTGATTATGAGGAAACCTTTTCACCAGTAGCAATGCTAATATCTATCAGAATTCTCTTATCTATTGCTGTTCATTATGATTATGAGATTTGGCAAATGGATGTCAAGACTGTATTTCTTAATGGCAATCTTAAAGAGGAAATTTATATGAAGCAACCAGAAGGTTTCATAGCTAAGAACCAAAATCATATGGTATGCAAGTTGAATAGGTCCATTTATGGACTTAAGCAAGAATCTAGGTCATGGAACATCAGATTTGATCAAGCAATCAAGTCATTTGGTTTTGAACAAAATCTTGATGAACCATGTGTGTATAAAAGACATCAAGCCAAAGTAGTAATGTTCTTAGTGCTTTATGTTGATGATATTCTACTCATTGGAAATGATGTAGGGGTAATGTCATCAGTGAAGTTTTGGTTGTCAAGCCAATTTGATATGAAGGACTTGGGTGAGGCTAACTTTATTCTAGGGATCAAGCTTTGGCGAGATCGCAAGAATAAGATGTTTGGCTTATCGCAAGCTGGATATATATATAAGGTTTTAGAACGGTTTAGCATGCAAAACTCCAAGAAAGGATTACTTCCTTTCAGACATGGAGTTCCTCTGTCTGATGACCAAAGGCCTAAGACTCAAGAGGAAGAAAATATGATGAGACAAGTTCCTTATGCTTCTGCAGTAGGAAGTCTCATGTATGCAATGCTTTGTACTAGACCAGATATCTGTTATTTAGTTGGCATGGTCAGCCGGTATCAATCAAATCCAGGACCACAACATTGGCAAGCTGTAAAGCATATTCTCAAGTATCTACAAAGAATGAGAGATTATATGCTTGTTTACCATTGTGAGGATTTGATTCCCATTGGCTATAAAGATTCAGACTTTCAATCGGATCTGGATTTCAGAAAGTCCATGTCAGGATGTGTATTCACCTTGGGAGGTGGAGCCATAAGTTGGAGGAGTGTTAAGCAATCTTGTATTGCGGACTCCACCATGGAAGCAGAATATGTTGCTGCTTGTGAAGCAGCAAAAGAAGCTATATGGCTCAAGAAATTCCTTTCTGATCTTGGTGTAGTGAGAATAGAGCAAGTTCCTATCACATTGTTTTGCGACAATAATGGAGCGGTTGCACAATCCAAGGATCCAAGGAATCACAAGAAAGGAAAACACATTGAGAAAAAGTACCACATCATTCGAGACATTGTTGCTCGTGGAGATGTGGTGGTAGCAAAGATTGAAAGTGCCAATAATCTAACAGATCCCTTTACAAAAATCTTGCCTCAAAAGACCTTCGAGTCACATTTGGAGGGAATGGGAGTTAGATTAGTGCACAATAGTCCTTAGGGCAAGTGGGAGGTTGTTGGGATAAGTGCCCTTAAATCCTATTGTATGATGCTATGTATGATATTATGTTTGACATTATGTGAGAAATGATGTATGACTTAATATTGTGTTTAATAAAGTTGCTTTATTCTTATCTAAAATAATGGTAAAATGAATATTCGGACATTATCATATAGTCCATGAGATGCATAGTATGTGATTTATGTGATTTAGTTACAGAAGATATAGATCACAAGTTCTTTGTAAACTCAGAATTTTAGTTCGTAGTCAGTGATGAAATTGGGCATTTCATCTGCGAAGACTATAACATATTAACTAAGATGATTTGTCTTGATCATGGAAGTGGAGACTTCTAGTTGATATGTTGATATGTTTTAAGAGTTAAGACATATTGAACTAAACCGCTGTGAGATTTATTATTCTCCTAACGACTGTCAATTGAATAAAAAATCTCACGACTTCTATTCACATGAACTCTTAATCCTGAGAGAATAATGGACCTGATCATGAAATGTAGGTTGCTTTGATATATTAAGAGTGAGATTTAAAGTAACGGTCAAAACCTCAGTATGTTGGGCAGCCACATTTAGTGTTGATGGAACATATATTCTCAAGATGGAATTCATAGTCTCTTAATGGAGATATAAAATATTCCCTTGAGATAAGTTTAATGGGTTCAGTTTTTCAGAGAGTTAAGCCTAACCACTTTAGTAAGACTAATGTATGTATTTATGAAATTAAATTTCATAAATATATGATAAATAACTTAAGAGGATTAAACCGGAAACTCAAGGATTAAGATGTAGTAATTTACAAAGTGGCAGTCTATATTCATGACTTTGTATTACTACGAATATTTTATGAAGGGATTGCGTGTATAATAAAGTCTTGGGATATAATTTATTAATAAGGCATAGAGTGCAATTATATTTATATAGTGGTATTAAATATAATTAATGGTAACTTTGGACTTGTCAAGAGTTGACAGAAAAGCCCAAGGCCCATTGGAGCCAGTGTCTTATTTGTTCCCTTTTGGTCCCACTCCAAGCCACACACTAAAACCCAATTTGGAAGGCCCAAAAGGCTAGCCCAATTAGATAATCAGTTATGTGGAGAGAAACATACAGAATTTTATATTAGAATGAAATGGTTTGTATGTTCATATGTATGTAAGAGTAAGAGACTCATTCATATTCTCTCTAGAACAAACACATAGAACTGATTGAGAGACCACACATCTTGGGCATCAAGTGGAATTGGAGTGAAGATTAAAAGTGTTCCCGAGTAATTCTAATCATTGTTTTGAAATTCACCATACCAAGGTACACTCTCTTGTTCTTATATTCTAAATTTACATTGTACATGTTATCTATTGCGAATGAAGTAGATCCGTTAATTTTTCGCGGCGTATGTTATGTAAGCAATACAAACATGTAATTTTCCTACAGGTTTGTGGTTGTGTGGTTACATTTGATGCCTATGAGGCCTTATTTGGATGTAACCGCTTAGGATGCATCACCATGATGCTAGTTGCTTCATGCATACCTTTCCTCTTTTCTGCTCCGTGCGATGATATGCTTACCATCCTTGACTGTGCCACCCATCGGCTTTCTATACATCTTTACAAGCTTGCTTACTTGTCCATGCATGAGTCTTGCTTGCTAGTGTGTTGTCCTTGCTTTAACACAATGAAGTTATGGAAATTTGATCCAAACCTACATTTGTCCTCTGTGGACACCGCCTTTTGTTTGCTTTTTTTTTTTTTTTGTCTTCTCGCTTGTTTGCCTGCTTTCTTGTTCTTTGCTTGCCATGTCTATCGTGCTCATCTGCTTTATGCCTCATTCATTTGCACTTTGCATCTTTTCCTTCCATTGCTTGTTTGCTGGTTTCTTGTCTTTGCCTTCGCATGTACACACATGGAGTGAAGACGCATGGAGCTAGGGCACGATCTCCCAAGTGCAAGCAAAAAGGGGCGAGGATGCAAGCATGTCGATATAAGCCAAGCGGCAATGTTTAGTAATTTTAGGGGTCTAGCCTCTCCCATTTAGTTAGTACTCTGTTAAAACCCCTTCCTTCCTCCTCCCTTTCTCTCTTAGATGGGTTGTATTAGGTATATCATGCCATGTACCATTCATCCTCATCTCTAGAGTATGGCGACCCTTATTTACTTTCCTGCACCTATATTTTAGGCCATGCTCTAGGGAAGTCGGCATTTACTTTCCTACTTTGTGTGCTTGCATTATGCATGATGTATGTAAATATATACCTGCTTGCCCCATCCGATGTGATTGTCACAGCTCGTGTCACCTAAGGCGAAGTGACACCTAATTTTCGCCGCAAAAGTAAGGTGACATGTCGCTGAATTTTCACCGCGAAAATCTGGTACTTTGTCCAAATGCTTTAGGAAAGCATAGATTGGGACCACACCTATTCAAAAGCCAAACCTCAATTCCCCCTATGCATGTTAAGCCTCGAAAGCCAATGCCAAAATTATGTTTTTACTGCTAATCTCTAAAAATTAAGGTTTTATCAAAACAAAGGACTGTCCTTGCACAGGCATTGTAGGGTGCCTAACACCTTCCCCACACGTAACCAAACTTCTGGAATCAAGAATCAAGAATTTTTTGCCATCCACATTAGATTAAGAAAGATGTAATTTTTCTTAGCCTAAGATTGGTAATAAAATCAACTAGAAATAGGTGACCAATCACACCTTAGTAAAAAACAATGATTGGTGGCAACAATGCCAAAGGTAGACTTACCTTCCTCCACTGAGAGAGAGAGCACTTGCAGCCCTGCACGAACCACGCCACACACTAACACGCACACACCCATCATTTGAGAGGGGACCTCCAATGAGCCTCTCACGTGCAGGAGTGTCACCACGGCGGGTGGTCAAATGAAGGCTCTACGACGGTTCTCCGTTTTCGAGGCTGGGCATTGATAGCACACATGACAGTGAAGAGAGGAGAGAGAGGAATGGGAATGGAGAAGTGTTGAAGGGTTCACGTGATAGTACAAGGAAAGATGGGCTTATCACGAGTAGCGGTATCCTGATAGACATCAATAATAGATTGGATGAAATGAGAGGGAAAATAAATGGTAAGATCCTCCATCAAAGAAAGAAGAAAATGAGCATGCGGCTCAGTGATGGAGTTATAGTGAGATAATAGGGAGAGAGTCAATGTCATCACCATGTTAAGGAATCTCAGGCCGTTTGCAAAACCTGAGCATGGAGTGTTTAGCTTATAACACCATATGAAAGGAGTCTCACAAACAAAGAATAATAAATTGTTAGGAGAATAATAAATCACACGACTTCTATTTACATCAACTTTAAATCCTGAGAGAATAATGGACCTGATCATGAGATGTAGGTTGCTTTGATATATCAGGAGTGAGATCTATATGTTACGGTCAAAACCTCAGTATGTTGGGTAGCCGCATTTAATATTGATGGAACATATATTTTCAAGATGGAATTCATAATCTCTTAACGGAGATATAAAATATTCCCTTGAAATAAGTTTAATGAGTTTGGTTATTCAGAGTGTTGGGCCCAACCACTTTAGTAAGGAGTTATTAAAGTATATATTTATGGAATTGGATTTCATAAATATATGGTGAATAACATAAAGGATTAAACCGGGTACTCAAGGATTAAGATGTAGTAATTCACAAAGTGGCAGTCTATATTCATGATTTTGTATTACTACGAATATTTTAATGAAGGGGTTGAATGTATAATAAAGTCTTAGGATATAATTTATTAATAAGGCCTAGAGTGCAATTATATTCTTCTAGTGGTATTGAATATAATTAATGGTAACTTTGGACTTGTCAAGAGTTGACAGAAAAGTCTAAGGCCCATTGGAGCTAGAGTCTTATTTGTTCCCTTTTGGTCCCACTCCAAGCCACACACTAGAGCCCAATTGGAATGGCCCAAAAGGCTAGCCCAATTAGATAATCGGTTATATATAAGGAGAGAAACATACAATATTTTATATTGCTTTTCATAAGTCTTTTCATAAGAAGTGGTTTTCATAAAGATCACTTAAGGAATGAAATGATGTGTGTGAGTGTTAGACACTCTCTTATTCTCTCCTCGGAAACTGATTGAGAGACCACACTTGTTGGGCATTAAGTGGAATTGGAGTGAAGATTAAAAGTGTTCCTAAGTACTTCTAATCTTTTGTTTTGAATTTCACCGCACCAAGGTACGCTTTCTATTTCTTGTTCTTAAATTCTGAAACTTACATAGTACATGTTATCAATTGCGAATGAAGTAGATCCGTTAATTTTCCACTGCGTATGTTTTGTATATGATACAAACATGTATTTTTCCAACAAATGGTATCAAAGCGGTCTTCATTTCAAATTTTTATAACATGTTTTGTGAGTTTTGGAATTAGAGATGATAGTTTCATGATGTTAGAAAGTTATATATGCATTTAATTTTTTGCATGATTGTTGAAACTATGATTTGATAAAAACTAATATTAATGTTATTTAAATTTGAATTTAAGTATGTTAAATTGATCTTTAAGGCTATAGCATCAATGGAATTCTGTTTTGATATCAATTTTTGTCAATCAAGTTCATATGATGGTTGTTCGTTCTTGAAAAACGGTTAAAAATTGCATTAGAAAAATTCTGGAAATTCAAAATTCGCAAAGCTCGATCGATCGAGAAGCTGTCGAGCATCTATCGAGCTTATAGATTTTTTCTCGATCGATCGACCAACTATCGAGAAGGTGTCCAGACAGCAAGATTGTTTCTCGATCGATCGACAAGCTATCGGGCAGGTGTCGAAACAATAGGATTGTTTTTCGATCGATCGACAAGCTATCGAGGATCGATTGAGCCTGGGAATTTTCAAATTTTTCTAAGTTTTCTCAAATATATAAAGTGCAAGGTTGTGTGTTATTAGTTTACACATGATTCTAACTAAAAGACCTAATGAGATCAAAGATATTAGTTAAATAGAACTTTTAGTCCTAAATATTTTGGAACTTAGCTTTTACAAAACATTCTAATGAGATTGGAATAGTTTTATGATTGAAGGTCTTTAATTTATTTTAATTAGAAGTTTTAATGAGATTAAAGCTTAATTAATAAGTATAAAGTTTCTAATAAGAATACAATTCTTAATCAAATAAGTTAAGGATAGAGTTCTATATAGCTAATTTTTGATTCATTATTGTTTAAGGAATCCTAAATAGTTTAGGACTTCCATTTTAGTTAGTTATTCTAATAAAATTAGAGTCTTTATAAAGTGCAAGGTTATTAGTTGTGATGGGATCACAATTATTTAAAGAAAAAACCAAATAATGAGTAGGAGTGTTGAAATAATCCTATTGTTAAGTTTATTGTAATGTGAATAGATACCTTGTCTTGACTTCGAGTCTTGCATTCCATGTGGAGGGTATTTACTTTACGGATTACAAGGTTAAACTTCTTTGTGACTGCACAAATGTTTGCTACGCTTTTGTGACGTGACTTAGTAACAACACATTGAATTTAAACAATTAAACACATTTGATGTGTAGGGTTAAAATTGTGATTAGATCACAATGATTTCATGACAATCCACTTGTTTTAAAATTTCTAGTGGGAGAGAGATTCAAGGGTTGATTTTCATGGCCTCCATTGCCGGTTTATAGTAGTGTGATTAGGCACCTCGCCTTGGCATATATGCCTTGCTCCCTTCGGAGGGTGTTTAATTCATGGTACTATAGGTTAAACTTCTTAATGATGGATGAAGTGTGTTTTTACATCAAGAACGACCTCGCTTCCGTGGAGTTACTTGATGACTCACATTGATTCTAGGCAATGGTGTACACTAGACTAAGTATAATGTTAACCTCCCTTTGAAGCTATGTCATTATTACTTAGAGGCTAAAGGAAAAGCGGCAAATTATTATTATTATTTTTTTTTGTAAGAGTTACCATGATAATATTAATAATGAGAATAATTATCGCCTGATCATAGTGATTGGTATAACCTCGCTTCCGAGGAATATTAATAGCGGAATTAGGTTGTCGTTGCACCTAGTATAGTATTTTTGGGTTTCATACTATATGGTTATGAATGCAAAATATAATGTCCCTGTAATTATGTTCACAGTCTCAAAATAAAGTTGTCATAATTTTGTTCTCTAGCTACTATTTTAAGTAAATCAAATTAACTAAGAAATAATATTGGACACGATGCTTAAAGGAGCTGAAGTACATAATTAAGTTTTGATTCAGCATTGTCATAATTTCCTATACATGATGCATTTATGGAAGATGGCTTATGATATGATCATAGCTTCCATTAAAATGCTAAAATGTTACATTGACTTCTATCTCAATTGTGCTATAGCATGAGATGCAAGAGTTAGTACTAGACTTAGACTTTATATTAAGTCTAAATGAGATGTTTTGGTATGAATCATATTGAGTGCTGTGAAAAGCTTAAGGAGTTCCAATTCTATGTCATTTTATGAAAATATTTTATTTTTAAAATGAATTGGAATTCTTGGATGTAGAGATTAAATGTTAATCTCGTTTGGATATGATCCACAAGTCCTTGTTAGAATCATTTGATCAATTCAGATTGTTTTGAAAATAAATTCTTTTTATATTATCTAAATTGATGAATGAGTTTTGTGCAAAGGAAGACATCCAAAAACCTAAGGCTAGGATCAATATGATATAATTCAAATTCTTAGCCTGAACTGAAAGGAAAGGGTGGTATGAAGAAGAATTATAATACCAAACAGTTGGATAAGAAAATTGCCCTAATAGTTGCCAAAAGGAAATTAAGACTCAAAAGTATAAACAAAATGAAAGTGTTTCTGTTTTGGTAAAGCTAAGCATTGTCCATGATTGTCTTTTAGAAGGAAATTTACATGTTTTATTTTTTTAAAGAGAAAGTTTTCATCCGTTGTTATTGTATGTTTTGGCACTTATGTCTAGATCTTATTAATCTAAATGATATTCAAGATTGGTGAAAGATGGGCTTTTAGAACCATTATTTTATTATATTCCCAATCTATGAATTCTATTTAGAGAATAATAAAATCTAGGGTTCCTTTATTGTAAAGGAATATAGTTTCAATGACTTCTTTAAGTCAGTACATACATGAAGGAGGAATAAGACTCTTTTAGAAATAGTAAAGTACATGATAAATATTTTCATTTGCTTATTTCTTTTGGAGATGTACTCTAATAATTACTATACTTTTTCTAAGGTTGATTTCAAAAGTTTTTTTCTAGGACATTTGTCAAATCATGGATTGGGTGAAACCTAGTATATGATACTTCCACTTTTGGAGATGTCTAGCACTTGTGCTAGAAAGGAAGTCTAACAAATTGAAATCAAAAGGTAGAAAAATGTGTGTTTATGATGGGTATCCAAAAGGAATTGTAGAAGATTGTTTTGGTAGTCATAAAGAATACAAGATATTTGTAAAGTATAAAAATAAAGTTCTTGATGATGACTATGTGAATAATCTTAAAGCAAATCGTAAATTGTTCTAGAAGAAAAATGTTAGAATTTGTTAAAAGACAACTATAAAAAACATTTAGAAATGAGATGGTTGTATTAGATACACCACAGGACATTATTCTATATATATATATAGCTAGTTCACCGGTACAATATCGTAGTAGGAGAATCAACAATTACCAAATAAATTCATGCTTTTGGGATAAACCTTTTAAGTCATTCTAAAAGGATATGAATTTGATCCTCGGTCCTACGTAAAGGCAATAGATGATATGTATATTGATTACTGGATCAAGGTTATGTTAATAGAATTGGATTCTATTTGAAGTCTAGAACTTGTAGAGGCGCCTAATGGCATTAAGCCTATTGTTCTCAAATAGGTCTACAAGTAAATGAGATTAATAAATTTGAAGGTGCAAACCTTCAAAGTCAAGACTAGTGGCAAAAAGATTTATTTAGAAAGAAATTGTTTGAATATGAAAAGATTTTTTTACCAATAGTTAAGTTTGACTCCATCTAGATTCTCTTATCCAGTATATTTCATTTGGATGGAATATGGCAATGGATATCAACATAGATTCT
Organism: Lithocarpus polystachyus; assembly: GCA_033629205.1. Lineage (NCBI taxonomy): Eukaryota > Viridiplantae > Streptophyta > Magnoliopsida > Fagales > Fagaceae > Lithocarpus > Lithocarpus polystachyus. The sequence continues at coordinate 1,571,844 of CM066169.1, forward strand.
CTAATCCATTATATTTCATTTGAATGAAATATGGCAATGGAAATCAAGAAAGCTTCTGTTAGTAGCAATCTTGAGGAAGACATCTATATGATGTAACTAGACTTGTACATAGCAAAGAAACAGAAGTGTTGAGTATGCAAGTTGCTTAAATTCCATTTAAGGACTAAAGCAAGCATTTTAATCATAAAATATCATCTTTGATCAAGTAATCAAATTGTTTGATTTTGATCAAGTATTGAAAGGCCTTATGTGTATGTGTGTAAAAGTTATATAGAATAATAAATTTCTTAATGTATATTGATGACATTCTAATCATTTAGAATGATTTAGAGTTATTGTTATCAATGAAATGTTGTCTAGTCCAATTTGATATAAAGTACTTGGGAAAGACTAGTCACATCGTAAGAATTAAACTTTGTTTAAAATTTAAAGATTAGGATGTTGAGTCTATCTCAAACCGCTTAAATAGATTATATTCTAGCCAACTATAGAATGTAATACTTCAAGAAATGTTTCTTTCCTTTTAAGTTTGAAGTTTCTTTATAAAGGACTATTGTCCTAAGACATAAAAGGAAGAGCATATTAAGACGATTCCTTATACCATATCTAAAGAAAGTCTTTATGCTATGCTATATATTAGGCTAAATATCTATTCTGCGGTAGGCGTGGTAAGCAAATTTCAATTGAATAAAAGATCACTTAATTTAGTGGGAGTAAAGCGTATACTCAAATATCTTTGGAGAGTGAGGGATTATATGCTTGTCCACAAAAGTGAGGTTTTGATAGTTATTGGTTGTACAAATGCTGATTTATAGTTTGATTGTGATTCATGAAGTTGGACTTCAAGATATGTGTTCATCTTAGGTGATGAAGATACACATTAAGTGTAAGTAATATCTCATTAGAGAGATATAAGTACTTGAATAGTAGTAGAAAAGATCATTTATGCAATAAATCTGGCTGAAACTTGTTTCCAAACCTGATATATCAAAGCAACCTACACTTCATGATTTGGTCCATTATTCTCTCAGGATTAAGAGTTCATGTGAATAGAAGTCATGAGATTTATTATCCAATTTGACAATCATTAGGAGAATAATAAATCTCACAGCAGTCCAGTTCAATATGTCTTAACTCTTAAAACATATCAACATATCAACTAGAAGTCTCCACTTCCATGATCAAGACAAATCATCTTAATTGATATGTTATAGTCTTCGTAGATGAAATGCCCAATTTCATCACCGACTACAAACTATAATTCTGAGTTTACAAAGAACTTGTGATTTATATCTCCTGTGACTTTTCATATAAATCATATACTATGTATCTCATGGACTATATGATAATATCCAAATATTCATGTTACCATCATTTTAGATAAGAATAAAGCAACTTTATTAATCACAATATTAAGTCATACATCATATCTCACATAGTGTCATACATAATATCATACATAGCATTATACAATAGGATTTAAGGGCACTAATCCTAACAGTGAGAACTTCTTTTCTTTTATCCCATGACATCTCAAGGTATACCATGACTTTAGGGTCATCCCTTTTCATTCTTTACATCTTTTATTTGTCCTTTAGAATTAGCTGAACACATGATATATGGTTGAACAAACAAGAAATATATAAAGGGTATCCTTTATGATAGGGTCTAGGATCTCTCTAGTGTAGGTAAGCTTCCTAAGGCTAAAGTGATAGATAAGTAGGCCACTTCACAACTAGGTGGGCTATGATTCCAACCGAGGGCCTAAATGGACGTCAAAGTTGTTTGGTAGCAAACTTTTAACATACTCAAAGCCCATTATAAGTGATGGAATCGATTGTGAGTTAGTAGGAGGAACTTTGGAAGATTTGGGCCTGAATGAAGCCTTCCACCTTCCCATTCATCACCAACCGAGGTTAAGGGACAAAAGGACAAGTGAATGTGTTTTCAAAACAAGTATTGAAATAATTTTTATTAAGTTTAAGAAACAAGACACATAGGAATTAAACTCACCATCCCTAGCGGAGTCGCCATTGTGGACACAAAGGGAGGGAGTCGCCACCTAGTTTTTGCAATGGGCTAGGAACCATATATATAGCATCCCTTCAAGGAATGACCTTTTGATCTTGCTACCTGAGTATGGGTTCATAGTTTAGGTACACTCTTGGGAAGGTGTTAGACACCGAAGATCGCCTAACCCTAAGATTGGCCTCTCATCATAGTGTCTTATACCTTAACCCTATTCAAAACTAACTCAACACTTATATCCTAGACTCACACACACTCACTAACATGTATCTAGCATACAACATGGCATCTTTCATCCCAAAAAAAACATACTTATCTATCAAACAAAAGAGAGCCAAACATACAAAAGAAACCCTAGCATTCATCTAACATGTGAAAACCCTATCATACATCTAAAGCAAGACAGCAACTTAATCATGGCAATCACAACTTCATGTAAATATCCATACAAAAAACCAAATATCATACAAGCACATTCATCACAAAAGATGCATGATCATATCAATGCATGACCTACCTTTACTTACCTTGCAACAACTCAACACCTATGGCATCAATGCATGGTCATGTGAATGAATGGCATGGTATTAAGATTAAGAAACAAGAAAATCAAACCTAATCTAGCATATTAAAAACAAAGAGCATATAAGACAGAGGCATAAACGTATAAACATACAAAAAAGGGGCTCTAAAAAAAGGAGACGAAGCATGTGAAACAAACAAGTCAAACAAACATAAGGAATCTAAATTAGGGTTTCTAGGTAAGCTCCTGCGTACATAGCCAGAGGCTTGCATACGTAGGATTTAACCTACTTACACATGCTTATGACATGCGCACGTGGGGCTTGTTCAAAACCCTAACCTAGAAATGAACAAGGCAGAAAATAGAGCATGAACTAAAACCCTAACTCTAACAACCAAACATGTTCACCAACATAAAGAAAGCCTAAAATTAACCTAAACAAACATATACAAATGAAAAACTAAACAAAGAAACAGATTCAAGAAGAGATTAAAGAAAAAAATGGAAAAAGAAAAGTTTATAAGAATACCTCAAAAAAAAAATAAAAGGTTTTCAATCTTGATTTTGACCGTTCCCCTCAATCAATTCTATTCACAAAAGAATAAAAAAGTGATTAGTAATCTTAAATGCGATTAAAACGTAAGACACAATGAGTAGAGCCAACCCACAGATCGGGTGGGATTAGGTGCCTAACACCTTCCCATCCTCATACATAAACTCTAGACACGTGCTCTGATAGTAGATCAGTCCTTCCACGAAAGGCGCAATATTTATGGGATTCAGACTATAGGCAGCAACGTTTTTATTCTAAAAGGCTATTTGTTTATGGGTTTGTATAATTCTTATTGGATTAGGAAAGCCCAAGGTTTGTGTAAACCTATTTGGAATAGGAGAGCCCATTAAGCTCCTATTTAAAGGAGGTGGAAAAAGAAAAACCTAACCCTAGAGAGCTTCATAAAGTTTTCTTTTTGAAACCCTAGCCTCCTCCTACAGAAGAAAGAGTTCTTGCTGCGTTTCTTGTACGCATTTGGGTTCTGTAACTAAGCAAAGTCTATTGCATCAACATTGAAGATCTTATCGGTTTTTTTGTGTGAAACTGCTGCAAATCAACTACAATAATCAAAGGGTTGCTATGGAGTTAGTCACGTATTGGGATTCGTGCATCATTGGTTAGTCACGTACTAGAAGCCATGCATTGAAAGGAGAGATTGTCACTACAGAATAATCCCAATTGGGTATTGGGGTAAGGGTTCATCTGTAGGTTGGTATAAGGTATTGGGATTTACTTGTAACCACTTATTTTAATAACAGTGAATTCTCGAGAGTGTTGACTTTAAAATCACCCAGTGGAGTTTTGCCTCGGTGGTTTTCCCCGTTCGTAAACAAATCACCGTGTCCATTTATTTTTCGCTGCTTATTTAGTTATTTGGTGATTTGCTTGTGCTGCCACACAAATTGTATGTTAATCTGATTAATTAATCAACTTGGCTAATTAATTGGTTAATTTACCATAAGGGGTCAATAAATTCTTCGCCTATCACAAGGGAAGAGGGGGGGGAAAAAAAAAAGTTACACTGTTTGGTTCAAAGATTACCAACCATAGTTGTTAGTATTGTACAATGCATGATACATATTGTAGGATACATATAATTTCATATCGTGTTCAAAAAGTTTCATATTGAAAGGGCGTATCGTAAGTACTCATGAATTGTAAGATACATAAGTATCATACAAATCGTATTGCATCGATAAATCATACGTGTCATACAATGAGTTTAAAATGAAGTTTTTTTGTTAAATTTTGTGATTTTATTTGATTTTAAAAAGTTTTTAGAATTCTTTTGTTAATACAAAATTATTGGGATACTTAATTGAGTCCAATAAAATAACATGTCCATGAGTTTTCCCCCCCTCTTCTCTTTCTCCTATAAAATTTGGACTACAAACTTGACACGTTATTTTCATATTTGCAAAAATATTTTCTACACTATGAAAAATATATTAATTGAAAATGTAATTTTAAATTTTTCTTATTGTTATAAGTCTAAGAAGTTAGAATTCAAAGAACAAATATAATGAAAAAATATTTTAGAATAAAAAAACAAGAAAAAAGATAGTAAATGTTGATGATGATGAAAAGGTCAATTAAAAAATAATTTTGCATAATGAATGTGGTGACAACATTGACTTAGATGAAGTTAATTTGGTCAGATCATGAAGAATAATTATTATTTAGACTCATATATCATGTATTATCATAATCAACTTGAATGTGTATAAGATAAACATATGTTTATTTAATTTGTTTAATTAGCTTTGTTAAATATTATTACCTAAGTAATGATTAAGTAATTGGTCATTTAGTTGAATATATTCCAACTTTATAATGAATATGCATTTTATCTATGTATATCTATAATTTTTTATAATTTTATATTAGGTATTTGTGTATCTTATGATGATGATACGATACGATATGCAATGCAAAAAAGAAAAAATCAATTCAAGGTACGATGCACGTTTTGACAACTAAGTTGCCAACTAATGTTCTTCCTAAATAAATAAAATAATGAATAATAGGCTCCCTCTAAGAAATTTTATGCAAGGCTTTTTTCCTTTTTTTTTTGGGCTTTCTTCCTATTTTGCGGTTCCTTCTTATCTTCTTAAAAGAGTGTCACGGAAGACAACGGGTCCTCTATGCTTCCATAGAGCCCATGACTTGGTTCCTTGGGTTGGGCTTTCCTTTGTAATTTTTTTGGTATCAACAGAGTATTGCTTTGTTGTTATTTCATTTCAATGCTATTTGTCATACAAAGGTTGTGACTTGCGAGTTGCGATAAATGAGTGAACATATATAGAATAGATAAGACAACGTAACGTAGGATTAGGTTAGATGGGAAAATGGTCAGATTTAAGTCTCCAAAAAAGAGTTTCACATACATATATACTAAAATTAGATTAAAGTAAACTTTCTATTATGTATTAAAAAAAATGTTAGAAATAATCCCATCCTGTCCCACGATTGAATGCACACGAAACTGACCATAGGAGGAAATGTATAATAAATCCGGTCGAAAAACTGCTAAGAAAATTCGCTTGTTTCGAAAACGTCTACACCCCACTCTGTTTGTAACAGCTAATATATGCTAATCACAACGTATATCATTATTATAGTTGAAAGGTCCTCGTAAAATTGGATTCATTTTATGGTGTTTAAATACTAAGTCCAACCGTATGCCTTCATTAGGAAAAGGAGACAACATTACACAGCAGTTCAAGAACATAAAAACCTTACAAACCCCTAGTACGGTAAATTTCTTTCTTTTACTTTTTTATTTGGAATTTTTGTCCATGAATTATTGCTTTCTTCCCTTAGCATCATAGTAATAATAAGGGTTTTTCTAATGTGTGCCATTAGAGCATATTTTAGCAAACTACTTTTAAAAACTTTTTATGGAAAAATGAAATAATAATTAACTTTTTTGACAACTTTTTTTAATTTCCCGTAAAATTTTTTTCAAAATAGATTATTAATATATGTCTTAAGAGCATACATTAACCAGTTCTTAATAATAATAATAACAGGCGAAGCAGTTGAGAACAAATTAAAAGCTTTTATAATTGCCTCTTCTGAAAAGAAATTATGTTAACTTTTTTTTTTTCTTTGCAAAAAGCTTTTTTTTCCCCAGTTGGCTGTCATATGTTTTCTTTACCTTCATGCTTTAAAATCTGGAGAATATACTTTAAGGTTTAAGCTTTAAAGTAGGGCTCTAAGTGATAGACCAGTACTAGGCACATAGTTTACGGTTTATGTATAGATTTAAATATCACATTTTCTTCTATCTTTTAAATAACAAAAAATCTCACCTCTTCTTCCCCAATTATTACCTATGTCTAAAAAAAAAAATTAAACTAAAAGATGATTATAACAAAAGGTGAAAAGCTGGTGGCATTTTTTTGCAATTTTTATGTACAATTTAGATGCCACATTCAAAGTAATAATTTTATTAATTTATAATAACACTCACTTACATAAGTAATATCAACTCATTATCACTCCATCAATTTCAATAAAATATTTATTAGTCCAACTATTTTTATTTGTTCTTTAAGTCAACCCTTATCATTTTGGTAACATTATCGAAATGCACTATCAAGTCAACCCTTATCGATCATCTTGGTAACATAATCTTTTCAATATCAATTGTTCATGTTGCTCTTTCTCTAATAGTTTTTACTCTTTAATTTTGGTTTAATGTTAAAGGCCCAAAAATAACCTATTTATTTGAGAAGTTTATGGCTATATGAGAATATAAAAGAACCTTAGATGGTGCTTATGGTGCAAGAACTGTAATTGGTGGTCTAGATTCTAATATGGAGCTTATTTTGATTGGCCTTATAGAGGTGAGCTAATTCATTGACTTATTATTGGGCTTGAATAATTAGTAAGACAAGAGTACAACTCTATCTTAAAATAAAATAAAATAAAATGTATCCATGCAGCATGAGGTTTTAAGCTAATTTATTATATTAAAGTCAAAGTTGAGAGAAAGTTCCTTTAAGAATCTAATTACACTAATTTTGCAATAAGGGTCAAATTGTTCTATTATTTCATGTCAAGTGAATTTAGATCTTAAATGGATGCTATTTTTTGTGCTAAGTATTATTCCATTCTATTTAGAATGGACCCTTTTTTAAAAAAATTTGAAGCCCATGTAAAACTACTTATAACCAATTATAACCAATTCTATTTACATAATATTTGAAAATTTTCAATCCACTTGTAACTAATCTAGATTTTCCTATAATAAAAAAAAAAGGAAGGAATGATTAGATCAAACGAAACTTCAACGAAAATTTTAATTATAATCTTAAAAATAAGTTATTCATATTTTATTTGAAAAATATAAACATGAAATAATTTATTACATCTCAAAACAAAACCATAAAAAATTATCATTTTTTATAGTTCATCGAGAATTAACAATTTGCATATTCTACCGGATAATATTTTTACAGTTTTAAAATTTGTCAAACTTAGGTAAGAAATATGCATCCATCTTTACAATGAATGGCTCACAAACTAGTATATATAACAACACATAATAAACGGAGAAGTTGTAGGTTTGACTTGATTACATGCTACATCTTTTGGATATGAGCTTCCATTTTTTGTGTGTGTCTATATAGATTGAGAGATACTATGTCCACAACATTTTTACAATATTTTCACAACAAATCATAGGTAGTTAGTTGTTATTGGTTCAAATTTAAACATAACACTAAAATTACTTTTTTGCCCCAACAATAACAACCAGTAACAACCTGTCACTTAGGATTTGTTGTAAAAATATTGTGGACATATCATTTCTCATATAAATTTGAAAATTAAAGCCAATTTCTCACTCAAGGACATGAATTAATGGAAATTAACTATTGGGATGAATAGAATAAAAAAGAATTAATGGAAGAAAGGAAATAAATTCAAAGTAACTATTCAAGAATTGAATGGAAAATAAATATTTTTTATAACATCACTATTATTATTATCATATCATTTCATTTCATTAATAGAAATAAAGGTATATGCATAAAAATAAAAAATGAAAGCATTTGGAGACTTTGGTCAAAATTTATTGAAAAAAATCTCATTCCCGGTATACTCCAAATTTAGAATTAGAAGAGACCCGCTTTTAATGTTTCATCCACTTTCCTCCTATCGAACTCCCAAACAAGGAATAAAGAAATAAAAATCTTTAAAACAATTCTTCTTCTTTTTTTATTTCTTTATTTCATTTATCAATAATGTATTCCCTTCTTCTACAAAAATTTATTAAGGGAAAGAGGGTAAGGTTCGCCATCTGAAGATTGGATGTTAATTAGCTGCATATTAGCAATCCGTTTTAAACAATATCATTGGGGGCTTTGACAAACGACATATTTGTTTGGCAGATTCTCAAAACAAAGAAAAAAAATATTTACTTTCGTTGGCTTGATTTCATACCAGTCACTACAATTTCATCCATATTGCACACTTAGTATGCTTTCCTGTAAAATATTTTACATGTAAAACATTTTTGGTAAAAAATTTTAGGTATTTTGTGTAATATGTAAAATTTTACAAGCACAAAACAATGAAACTGGTGGTTCAGCCACTAGAGCCACTGGTGTTAGAGGTCTAGTGACCAAACTGTCGGCACAGGCGGCTCTGAAAATTGGACCACCAGCAGCTCTGATGATTGGACTACCAGCACCAGTCACTGAACCCACAACCCAACCACCACATAGGGAGGATAGAGCCACAGTTTCTTTTTACAAAAAAATTAAAAATTAAAAATTAAACAAAAATTAAAAATTAAAAAAAAATTGCAACATTTTACAAAGGATTTTAATGTCAATGAAAGACATTTTTAGATTTAACCAAATTTTACATTGAATCAAACATAATAAAATGAAAAAAATAATTTCCATAAAATATTCTACTACAAACAAATAGAATAGAGCATAAATACATTTTCAAATAAGAAATGACTAAATACTGACTATTTTTTTTTTTTTTCATTTTAAGAAGTGCAATGGAAAGGAAAGTGGGATTGGTTTTGGTTCTTTTTCTGGTAGTTGGAATGCTTGTGGATCAGTCTAAAGCAGGAATAACATGGGACATGAAAAATTGCTATGATAGATGCACTAAAAATTGTTTCAAGGGTGCATTCGATCATCGTGCCTTTCTCGGATGCGCCAACTGCTCTGCCTATTGTCGAATGAAAGTTGAAGGCAAATTGTGTGTTCTCTTTTGGTGCTGGAAAGTAAGACGATGAGGAAAATTTTCCTCCTTTACAATACCGGTTACAATGATTCGTGAACTTATAAAATATATAATTTATCTGAGAAGCAAAAACTAAATGAATGTTTAAATAGCTTCAAAATTCTCATGTAAAGTACCGACTATCTCATATAATGATAAATGCGGTTACTTGTAATAAAGTGTTTGCATCTGAATTGTAATAATACTTATAGAGTTTAAAAATAAAATTATAGTATATAGTTAAGTTTTTATAGAATATAGTTAAAATTCTATGTTAATTTTTTTAAAATTATTCCAAATTCATGGACAAAATTGGCTTATGTCCTTTTTAAAAAAACAATCTAGCATTTTGCCCCCTTTCCCAAACTAATTAGGGAAATACCCCTCTTTTGAAACTCAATTTTCTCAAAATTGAGTTAAGCCCTATAGTGGCGTTTTTATGGAGCCTATAATGACGTTTTTAGGACCTATAGTGGCGTTTTGATACTCGAGCTCCATGAATTCAAGTCATAGGTAAAAAAAATAAAAAGATTTGCCTATAACTCAAATTCATGGAGCTCGAATTACAAAACGCCATTATAGATCCTAAAACGTCACTATATGCTCCTTAAAGCGCCACTATAGGGCTTCAGAAGCATTTCCCTAATTAGTTTGGAGAAGGGAAAAAATGCCACTTTTTTTGCACGAAAAGGGCATTTGTCCATTTTGTTCCCAAATTCACATTGAAAAATTAGATTGGCCAAAAAGAGACCTCATGAAATAGAAATAATCAACTGGTCCAAATCTATAGTCCCCTAAAAAAAAAAGTTAATTAGTACACAAACTTAAATAATGCTGTCATACTGAAGGTGCTGGATGTGGATTTATGCAATTGTTTTACCTATGTAAGATGTAGGTTGTAAAAGTTAATTGGTAATTTTTTTTAAATGTTATCAATCTATGCAAAAAGTACCTCGAGGTCATTAATGCTATCGGTGAAGTCTATATTTTTAGGTTAGCAACTATGAGCAGTCATTCAAGTGTTTTAGTACCATCTTCTAATTTTTTCTCCTCACGTTAGGAGTTTTCCTTCTCACCTAGGGTGAGCACTCTTTACCCACTATCTTGGCAGTAGGCGACTTATGGATCTAGATTTTTTAGATCGACTGCAGAAGATCTCTTTGACTGAAGAGGAGACATCAGACATAGCCATACGTGGAAGCCAACGAATCCAGACTCTAGTGTAACACCCCAAACCCTTAAGAAGGATTTAGATGCATAACCTGTCGTAGAAATAATCAACACTAATATAATGGAACAGAGCGTAATTAAAACCTCAAATAAACTTCTTATTTCATCAACGGATTTCCTTAAATATCCATAAAAACATCCTTAAATATCCATAAAAACAAAACAACAATAATATTCTTGTATGTAAAATCCCCAAATAACATCTCAAAATAGTTCCAAAAAAAAATAATCTCATTGTCCTGAAACAATTTTACTAAAACAACTCAGCAACTATCCAAGCTCCAAACGCAGTCATCAATCTAAGGCTTCACTGATCTACCACCAAAATACACTCCAAGCCTCTAATCTGAAAGGATGGAAAAATGGGTGAGCTAAAGGCTCAATAAGAAACTACAAACATGAGGATGTCTTCCAAAACAAAACGATAATATTTTTGACAAAATATAGTCCTCACAATACAATTACAATTAGTTTAAACTGTAATATAATTTATTCCATAAAGCTGTTAAAATAAAATATATCACTATAACGCTGTAAACATTAATACAATAATATCCACATTAATATGCCAATATGCACCAAATAGGTAGAAACACTTTATTTTGAAAATAAACACTTTTTCACTTAAAAGAACAGTAGCAAATAAACAGTAATTCAATATGAAAAATATTAGTCAAACACAGACAAAAGCTGCTAAACACTCGGTGGGTGATTTCCCATGGGAACAATAACACTAACCTCAAAGAGGCAACACTAACTCCGAAGAGCAACAATAACACTGCACCACACCACACTAACACTACTTCGGCCGAAGACCAACACTTAACCCTGTGTTGGCAAATGTTGCAGATTGTCTAGTTGACCATTTGAAACAATTCTTGACAAATACAATTTCACAATAATATACAATAAATAATAGAGTTTGAGTATGTATAAAGCACTAACAATGGTATAAGTCTTTGAAACTTCACTTTTGCAATTATGTGTATGTATATATATATAAATATATTTTTACCACGTGTATATATATATATATATATATATAAATATATATATGTCCTGAGAGACGTCATGTGTTGAAGTCTACTTACCTCTAGTGGCTAAACCAAGCTTCACTTCAATTGCTCGAAACAACGTCAACTAGAACCTAAATAATAATTAAACAATTCAATAAGGGCAGGTTCTTTAATAACCACAAAGTCCTCTTGATAAAACAATTCCTCAACCACTATGAAGATTTGGCAAGATAAAATTTAACGTGTCTTTCTAATATAACTCCAAACCTATTCTAGATTAAAAATAATAGTATACCCTAAACTAACACTTAATATTTATATAAGAACACGTTACCATAAGCAACCCTATAACCTATGTGCCTATATACACCATATATCTTATCAATGCATTCAAAGAAGACAAAAGAATGATACATTAATTAAGATTTTGCATGTAAACCTATAATATATATATATATATATATATATATATTATGACAATCATCACACCTTTTATATATATATATAATATAGTATATTGCTTCAATCCGTATATATATACAAAAAGGATGATTCATCCAATCCATATATATAAATATATATGGGTTTATATATTATAATATATATATATACATATTATATTTTATATATATATATATATATATATATATATTATAATATACGGATATAAGCCTTAGCATGCAAGCCTTATATATTACATGCAAATAGAATCATGCAAGCCATCCTTAATAAATAAGCCTTTATATAAAACCCATATCATGCAAGAGACATTATATATAGAGTACACGGATTGCCAATTCACTCAATATATATACAAAACAATTGTCAATTCATGCAAGATATACATGCGGATTGTCAATTCATAAGCCTTGTATTAGCCAAGCGGTTCAATGGCTTCAATGCTTATATAAAATTTACATGTAAACTTATATTATATTATATATATATATATATATATATATATGACAATCATGACACCTTATATATATACAATATAATATACTATACAGATTATCAGATGGCTATATCACATTCAAAATGCCTATAAAGGCATTTAATCTTAATTCGTGTTTTCTATAGCCAAGCGGTGCAATAACTTCTTGCACGCACATGGAAGTTACATCCAAGGCGCTGCATTTGATATTAATATTCGGCAATCCAATTTATACATTATCATCATTGAAATTCCAGCAAACACAAATGAAATTCCAGCAAACACAATTGAAATTCCAGCAAACATCATTGAATTTCCAGCAAACTTAATACTAACCCTAACACTAACATGTCAATGATGAAAACCCAGCAAAATAAAAGAAAAAAAAGGCTTTCATAGAATGATGCTTACCTCAAAACCAAGATGAAGTTGCTGGCTGCCCTGAAGTGCACAGCCTCCTCTTCTTTTGTTTTTGAGAAACCCTAATTTTCTTTCATATAAAGCTGTTGCACTTGGGCTGAAAATTCAGAAGCCTATTTCAGGTTAAGGCTAATTTCACTTGGGCTGAAAATTTAGAAGCCCACTACTACTAAAATAAACTTCCAAGACCTACCTTTCCACTAAACTCATTATAAGGTTGTCTTAAATAGGCTAAAACCCTAAAGAATTCCAATAACAATTAAACTCCTAGTCCAAGTAGGTTTTAGTCTCTTATCCTTTTCCTTAACTGATAAGGAGACCAAAAGTTAAATTTAAATACACCACAAAATAATTATTTTCCTCCAAAAATAAATTAAGAAATTTATCAAATCCACTCTCTATAAGCAATTAAATTAAATTTAAATGAGACGGGTGTTACATCTAGAGGAATGCTCTCTAAGTGTTCTCGGACGCTTTTTGAGTGAAAAACCTCTCAACCTACGAGCGGCAAAAAACCTGTTGAGATCCATATGGAAGATGGGAAACGATATCAAAATTATTGAAGTGGGAGAGGGCCTCCTTCAATTCAAATTTTCCTTGGAGTCCCAACTTAAGTGGGTGGTCGAGAATGGCCCATGGTGTTTCGATAATCACCTCTTGGTATTGAAGAGGTGGTAGAAGGGTATGACGGCACGAAACGTTACTTTTCCTACGATACCGTTATAGGTCCAAGTATGGGGATTGCCCTTTAATTTAATGAATGAGGAGATAGGGAAGGAGATTGGTGGTGGTCTTGGGAAAGTTCTACAAGTGGATACCAAAACCTTCAATTCAGAACAGGCACGTTTCCTTAGAGTAAGGGTCGACATTCCGCTGAACAAACCTCTTCGAAGGGGAGCCCCAGTGGTTAACCCGGAGGGAGACAGGGCATGGGTAGCATTCAAATACGAAAGAATAGTTGGGTTGTGTTATGCCTGTGGTAGACTTGGGCATAAGATAAGGACCTGCCCCAACACTGACCAAACGGCCACCTCTACAGCAAAAAAGGAGACTCCGTATGGTGAGTGGATGAATGCAGGGAGCCGTCGAAGGACAGAGGAGAGCAAGACTCCACCACAGGAACAGCTGGAGAATAGCAAAGAGACCAATGGCGGCGTGTTGAGTAAGGCCACGTCACACTTGGGAAACCCTAGAATGCCTACAATCTCTGATGACACTAGTAAGGAAAGTGCAATTACTGCAACGGCAGTTACGGAAAACACAGTACCACAAACCACGCAAGCTTTGAAAGTCGAAGTCAATGACAGTAACGGGTCAGGCACAAATAAAGAGCCCACTAGTCATGAGGATTTAAAGCCTCACATGGAAACAGACCACATAAGTACTAGCCATGATGCAATCATAATAGTGGAGAGTAATGAGGAAACTCAAGAAAACAAACAGCATGTGAAGGTGAACTTAAAGAACAATGCAACTCATGGGGAAGGGAGTATGATTTGTGAACATGCAAGTCACGTGGCTACAAAGCCACACCTCCTAAAGAACCATGCAACTCATGTGGAGGGAAGCATTTTTAGCGAACATGCAAGTCACGTGGTTACTAAGCCACACTCTCAAACAAAGCAAACATCGTGGACTAGACTTGCACGAGGACCGTATTGGGATGGCATGGATGATGAACGTGAGACAATACCGATGGTGGGCCTTAAGAGAGAGCAGGCCGAGAGTGGGGTGGAGATCAAAGATGCAACACATGGAAAAGAAAAGAAAACTAGATTGGATGTGGGCTCTCCCTATCCAACCTCATCAATGGTGGAGGCTACAAAGCAGCCCCGCCGATCGCAATGATTATTATAAGCTGGAACTGCCGGGGGCTTAGGAACCAACTGGCAATAGACATACTCACTAACATGGTGAGAAGTAAAGGACCCACCGTCTTGTTCCTTATGGAGACAAAGCGGAATATAGCACAGATGCGGAAGTTGTGTTCTGATCTTGGATTTCAATCGGTCCTAGCGGTACCTAGTGAAGGATGGAGTGGAGGATTGGGTATGTTCTGGAAGGCGGAGTGCAACCTACACATCCAAACCTTCTCCTTAAATCATATAGATGTGCATATTTTGTCAACGGACCAGCCACCATGGCGCATAACTGGCTTCTGTGGCCGACCAGAAGGGCATCGAAAACATGAGTCTTGGAACTTCCTCAGGCACCTACATGCTAGAGCAACGATACCATGGGTCTGCATTGGGGATTTTAATGAGATATTACACTCCACTGAGAAGCAAGGCCGTCTCTCTAAGCCACTGGCTCCGATGCTCGCTTTCAAGGAGACCCTTCTTCAGTGTGGCCTTGAGGACCTGGGATTTCAAGGTCACTCCTTCACATGGCGAAATGGTCGTCCAGGGGATGCTTTTGTGCAAGAAAGGTTAGATAGGGCTTGTGCCACCACACCGTGGCAAGTGATGTTTCCAGAAGCACGGGTCTTCCACTTGCAGGTATCGTACTCGGACTATGACCCAATACTCTTAAATACGCAGTTGGTTACCCAGCAGCGTCAGGCTCGGAAAAAGCAACTTCACAGGTTTGAAGAGAGATGGGTAACACACCTAGATTGTGAAAATGTGATACGCGAAATTTGGAGCTGAAACCCGCTAAATGGCAGTCCAATGTTCAACCTATTTGAGAAGATAAAACAATGCCGCCATAATCTGGTGGCATGGAGTCGTCGAACGTTTGGCAACACAAAATCCAGGATTGAAGAGAAGCAAAATGAATTGAAGGAGCTTATCAACCTGGGGTATGCAACAAACTTGGAACAAATCCATAGGGTGAAGGAGGATATCAATGTCTTAATGCACCAGGAAGAAGTGTTTTGGCGACAACGGTCAAGAGCTATATGGCTTCCAGTGGGAGACAAGAATACTAAATTTTTCCACAAAAGAGCCAGTCAAAGAAGAAGGAAAAACCAAATTGATGGAATAATGGATGAGGGGGGCGTGTGGAGAACCAAAGCAGAGAATGTAGCAGCTGTGGCAAAGAGATATTTTACAACTCTCTTCTCTACTTCCCACCCAAACACTATAGATGAAGTGGTAGAATCGGTAGATGCAGTAATCACAGAGGAGATGAACCAAAATTTGCTTCAACCGTTTGTAGGTGAGGAAGTAAGTAAAGCA
The DNA here is from genome assembly GCA_033629205.1 of Lithocarpus polystachyus. Lineage (NCBI taxonomy): Eukaryota > Viridiplantae > Streptophyta > Magnoliopsida > Fagales > Fagaceae > Lithocarpus > Lithocarpus polystachyus. The sequence continues at coordinate 1,587,979 of CM066169.1, forward strand.
CTCTTCCAAATGCATCCTTCAAAATCACCTGGCCCGGATGGTATGTCTCTTTTCTTTTTCCAAAAGTTCTGGCACATTGTAAGAGGGGATGTCACTGAAGCAGTCTTATCTGTATTGAACTCGGGACACTTTCTAAGCAAAATGAACTTTACTCATATTTTACTTATACCAAAAAAGAAAGAACCCCAATCCATGTCAGACTATCGCCCCATAAGCCTGAGCAATGTGATCAGTAGATTAGTCTCGAAGGTTTTGGCCAATAGGGTTAAAACTATCCTACCATATACTATATCCGATGCTTAGAGTGCTTTTGTCCCGAGTAGACTTATTACTGATAATACTTCTGTAGCCTATGAGATGTTGCGCGCACAGGTTGAGAAATAGAAGGCAAGGCAAGATTGGACACATGGCAGTGAAGCTTGACATCAGCAAAGCTTCTGACCACGTGGAATGGGAGTTCTTACGCAAGATAATGTTAAAAATGGGCTTCGATGGAAGATGGGTCCACTTGGCTATGCAATGTGTCTCAACAGTAAGTTACTCAGTGCTAATAAATGGAGCACCATGGGGCCTCATCTCACCCTCAAGAGGAATAAAGCAAGGCGATCCTTTATCACCCTACCTTTTTCTATTTTGTGTGGAAGGTTTATCATCGCTACTCCGCAAGGCAGGAGATACTCAACAGGTTAGGGGGCTAATGTCTTGCCGTGATGGAGTCAATATTTCCCATCTCCTTTTCACCGACAATAGTCTGCTGTTCTGCCAAGCCATCCCTTCAGAGTGTGACCGACTGCTGCACATCCTGAGTCAGTATGAGCTAGCCTCGAGTCAAGCCATCAATAGACAAAAAACAACCATCTTCTTTAGCCCTAATACTAGACCGAACTTGAGAGAAGAAATCAGCCACATGTTCAATGCCTAGGTCGTCTCCAACTTTGAGAAATATCTTGAATTGCAGATGGTGGGGGGGGGGGGGGAATAAGGTAAATACATTCAAAGAACTACGCGAACGGATCGCCAAGAGAGTCACAGGATGGAAAGAGAAGCATATATCGAAAGCAGGTCGAGAAATCTTGATCAAAACGATAGCACAGGCGATACCCACTTACTCAATGAGTCTGTTTAAACTACCCAAGGTGCTTTGTGATGATATAAACCCTATCCTAGCTAAATACTGGTGGGGACAATCAAGTAATGAGAAGAAAATTCACTGGATGAGGTGGAGCAAACTTTGTGAGCCAAAGGCAAAAGGTGGAGTGGGCTTTCGAGATGTTATTGCCTTTAACCTGGCGATGTTTGCAAAACAGGCATGGCGCTTGATTCATCACCATCACTCTCTGATGTACAGAGTTTACAAAGCACGCTACTTCCCTACATGCTCTTTCTTGGAGGCAAACCTGGGAAATAACCCATCTTATGTATGGAGAAGCTTGCTACAGGCCAGGGATGTCATACTTGAAGGGTCGGTGTGGAAGATTGGAGACGGTACCATAGTGGAAATTGAGAAGCATCAGTGGCTGCCAAGAACCCCATGCTTTCAAAGGGTGGGTGCCAGACCATGTTTGGTGAAGGAATTGGTGGATGAAGATACAAAGCAATGGGACCGTGATAAGATTGCCCTTTGGTTTGAGCCACTCACATGCAGGGATATTTTACGTATCCCCTTAGACAACATGCATGTGAAGGACACCTTGACATGGAAGGAAAACAGAAGTGGGTCTTTCTCCATTAAAACGGCATACGTGGTGGCGATGAGACTTCTACACCCATCGTCAGGTGACCACTCCCTAGCGAGGCAAGACGGTAGAGTGTGGAGAGCTATCTGGGCTCTTAATACCCCACCGAAGGTTCGGACTTTTCTATGGAGAGCTTGTGCAAATATTCTCCCTACCCAAGCCAATCTGCAGAGACGTAAGGCGAAGGTGGATGCTCACTGTGCAATATGCCGAGATCATGAGGAAACGGTCAGCCATATACTCTGGGAATGTCCATTTGCAACAAATGTATGGGCACTGTTTCGAGGAAAGGTTCAGAAATGCCATGCACAGACCCCAGATTTTTTCTTGCTGGTACGTAACCTTGTGGCAAGACTGACAAAGAATGAGTTGGAGAGATGGGCCATTACAACGTGGGCAATTTGGAACGCAGGAAACAAGTTTTATTTTGAGGACACTCAGGTGCACCCCGAGGCTATCTTGCGTGCGGCAATGTCTTTTCTTGAAGAGTACCAGAAGCTAGTGGCAGACCAAAGGACCCAGTAGCTAATGCGCTTAGCTTTTTCATGTAGCTTTCATTATTGTATGTCTTGTCCATGGGTTCAGACTAGCTAATTCAGCACAGCTAGCCCGTGGACCCCTTTTACTTACACTTGTATATATCTATTTATTTGAAATAAAATGATTCTACCTTTCTCAGTCAAAAAAAAAAAAAAAAAAAAAGGTTAGCAACTATGAAAAATTGTAACCTTTAGAACTTAGTTTTTCTAGTTGTTTAGTGTTCAAAGATCCAGTTAAACAAAAAAAAAAAAAAAAATGAAGTTCAGCACAATTGAAGACTCAAGAAGTCAGAAAAATTAAAGAACAAATAAGATTCACTTATCTTGACCGATCAAGATTCATGCAAATTGCAAATCTAATTTTTCTTCTTATCCGTTTGATCTAGGGTTTTGATGGAACTTGTGTATATTTCAATAAAAACCCTAGAGCATATTTTTGCATATTCATGAGGGTAATGTTTTGTACACAGATTTGGAGATTTTCCGTACCCTTTTAGAGCTATAGCTGGAAACCTTAGGCAAATAACATATCTAGTTTAAAGCAAAATTGCTACATCCAGTCAACTATGGTTACTAATCTAAATCATTAAGTGGAGATCTCAAAGTCACAAACATGAGTGTTTGTGTGGAACAGTTTCATAGTAGAAGAGTCCACGGATTCAGAGTCATTGGCTTGGGAACCTATGTACAGGGAAGGAGCTTAGCAAACTTGTTCGAGCAAAAGATACATCTGTCGTGTTTATAACCGAGATATGGATGGATGAAGCTAGGCTAAAAAAAATTAAGTGAGATTTGGATTATGAAAATATGTTCTTTCTTCCAAGAATAAATAGATGAGGTGGTTTAGTTTTGTATAGGCGAAATTCGATTGATGTGAATGTTAATAAAAGGAATGAAGATGCTTGGAGATTTACTGGTTTTTATGGGGAACTAGTGACTCATTTGAGATTTTGATTCATGACCTTAATAATAGTCTATATATCTCTTCCATTGTTTTGTATGGGTGATTTTAGTGAGCTAACCAGTAATTTAGAGAAGATTGGGAGTGCCAATAGAGATCAAAGTCAAATGCAACTTTTTTGTGATGTAGTTGATGAATGTGGCTTCATAGACCTTGGATTTGTGGGAACTCAATTTACTTGGTTTAGAAACTGTATTTTGTCCACCCTTTATCTGCGTGCCGAAGCCAAAAATGTTAACTTTTCTCCATGGACCGCAAAAACATCTAGATTGACGTGGTGCTACCCGTTCAAGCATCGGAATGCTTGAAGTGCTACTCCAGGTCAAATTGACCAAAATGCCCATTGTCAACCCTAGGTTGATCAAAGGTTAAAGTTATTCAAAATCATCCCAAAATAACATTTTTCATGTTTCTACATCAAACTCGAGCTATGACCAAGCTTGACCCTAAAGGCACTAAAAACCCTAATTTTGATCCGTTCTCTAGAATAGGTCGGGGCTAGCGTCATTGCAAATATTATTGAATTCCATTTCCAACGACTATTCATGGGTTGAAATTGGAGTTAAAATGGTTGGGATATCTCTGAAATCGGGTGGAGAGTGTCAATACACTTCTCGAGGCCATAATCTTTGATCTGACCATTGGAATTTCAACTTCTTTAGTGTTTTGGAAACTAGACATCCAGGTCTTTCTAGGGACCCCAAGATCAACTCAATCAAAGTTTGGGAGGACCTTCAAATATGCATCCAAAGTTGAACTTAGGAAGAAGCTGAGATTGTTGATGTCAGCATCAGACCCAGCAGCCACTTAAGGACATGTTAACCCTCGAAACATGTATTTAGTGGCCATCAAAAGCTGAAGGGTCAGTATTTAACCCTTAGAATCCCCTTATACACACACACACCAAAAAAAAAAAAACAAAAAAAAAATATAAAAACCAAAAAACAAAAAAACAAAAAACAAAAAACAAAAAAACAAAAACAACAACAACAACAACTTTGGACATTTTGGAGCACTTTTTAGGACATATTCTCTCTCTTTCTCTCTCTATATTCTCTTACAAACACATCCAAAAACCTTTGATTCCTCTCTTTTCTCAACAATCAAGAGGTAGTGTTCTTGCACTCTTTTTCTTCTCCTTAGTTTGAGGACCTTCGATTTGAGGTTTTAAGGGTGTAGATGTAGCTTTTTAGCTACAATCTAAACCCTTTGCTTTCTCTTGCTTTATAACATGCTTTATTGCTGTCCATAGTATATCACTTGCTTTATCTTGCTTCCTAGCATGTTTTGTAGCTTTCTAGTATGTCTCCTTGCTTTCTAACATGTTTTATTGCTTTGATGATGTAGAAGGCTAGAATATGCCTAATTATTATGTTTGTTCTTAGACCTATATGCCTAGGTGCCTTTTACCATGTTTATGCTTAAATCTATATGCCTAGGTGCGTTTTGCCATGTTTATGCCTATATCTATATGTTCATGTGCTCCTTGCCATGCTTATGCTTAGATCCACATGTTAGATGCTATGCCTAGTGCTTTTATAGCCTTTTGTCCCTTACTATGCCTTTTTCTTGTGTTTTGGCCCTTACGTAGGATGTAGATCTAGATCTTGTGGTGTAGGCCTACATCCATACACCTAGGCCTACATCAAAGGGTTTGGATCATTTCCTTTATGCATGCGTATACTTGCTTGCTTGTCTTGCTTGCTTTGTGCCACCTATTTGTCTTTCTTTACATCTTTTCACGCTTGCCTAAATGTTCATGCATGAATCCTTGTGTGTTCTTGTTTATGTCATCAACTATAGTTCCTAATCTCATGCGGGTTCATTCCCGTCCTTGATACATGAGACCATGAGCCCCTTTTAGGAACTTTGCTTGATAGCACATGTGTCGTCCATACCCCAATCTCATGGAACTATGGACACCAGATCCAACCCTACATTTGTCCTCCTAGGACACCCCCTTTTGTTTGATAACATGTTTGTTTACCCTTGTTTGGCTCTCTGTGATGGTTCATCTCTTTGCATGCTTTCTTTCTAGTTATTTCTTTTCTTATCTACTAGCCTGTTTCCCTTGTCATTGTATGTAATCACTTGGAAAAAGGATGCTTGGAGTGAGAGCGTAACTTCCTAAGCATGAACAAAAATGGCAAGGATGCAACCAAGAAGATGCAAGCCCAAAACGAGCAATGTTCAACAGATTAGGAGGACTAGCCTCCCTGAGTGGTTTCCTCTCTCTCTCTCTCTCTTTTCTCTAGAGTCATGTTCTAGGGTTTCCTTTCCATGTATCTTTTATCTTTCCTGTGCTTTGCTTAGGCCATGTTCCTTGGGTATGGAAATGCCTGATCTACATTGCCTGTACCTTGTTGGGCCATGACCTTGGAACGTTGGAAATGTCTGCTTTACTTTCTTACTCTGTGTGATAGCATTGTGCATGATGTATGTATATTTATATATGCTTGTATTTAGGTAATCGTGTGCACTTTGTATAATGGACTCTCGTGGCCAAGAGAGCAACCCTTGTTAGGATATATGCCCTTTAATTCCTATTGTATGATGCTATGTATGACGTTATGTAAGATATTATGTTGCGATTAATAAAGTTTTTTTATTATTATCTAAAATTTGTAGGAAAAACATAGTTTGTATCACATACAAAACATATAGAGTGAAAAATTAACGAATTTACTCTATCCGCAATTGATAACATGTACTATGTAAATTTCAGAAAATAAGAACAAGAGAGCGTACGTTGGGGCGGTGAAATTCAAAACCAAAGATTAGAAGTACTTAGGAATACTTTTAATCTTCACTCCAATTCCACTTATGCCCAAGAAATGTGGTCTCTTAATCAGTTTATATGTATGTGTTCAAGGGAGAATAAGAGAGTGGCTTGCGCTCGCATACACACCATTTCATATATTATAAAATTTTGTATGTTTCTCTCTTTATATATAACTGATTATCTAATTGGGCTAGCCTTTTGGGCCATACCAATTGGGCTTTAGTACGTGGCATGGAGTGGGACCAAAACAGATAAATAAGACACTAGCTCCAATGGGCTTTGGGCCTTTCTATCAACTTTTGACAAGCCCAAAATTACCATTAATTATATTAAAAACCACTATAAAAATATAATTACACTCTAGGCTTTATTAATAAATTATATCCCAAAACTTTATTATACATTCAAACCCTTCATTAAAATATTTGTAGTAATACAAAGTCATGAATGTTGACTACCACTTTGAAAATTACTACATCTTAATCCTTGAGTACCCGGTTTATTCCCTTAAGTTATTCATCATATATTTTTGAAATTCAATTTCATAAATATATATTTTAGTAACTTCTTACTAAAGTGGTTAGGCCTAACACTCTAAATAACGAAATCCATTTAATTTATTTCAAGGGAATATTTTATGTCTCTGTTAAGAGATTATGAATTCCATTTTGAGAATATATGTTCCTTCAACATTAAATGTGGTTGCCCAACATACTGTGGTTTTGATCGTGACTTTAGATCTCACTCTTGATATATCAGAGTAACCAACACTTCATGATTAGGTTCATTATTCTCTTAGGATTAAGAATTCGTGAGATTTATTATTTATTTGGCAGTCGTTAGTAGAATAATAAATCTCATAGTAGTCCAGTCCAGTTCAGTATATCTTAACACGAAAAACATATCAACATATCAACATATCAACTAGAAGTCTCCACTTCCATGATCAAGACAAATCATCTTCGTTGATATGTTATAGTCTTCGTAGATGAAATGCCCAATTTTATCACTGACTACGAACTAAAATTCTAAGTTTACAAAGAATTTGTGATTTATATCTTCTGTGACTAAATCACTTAAATCACTTACGATACATCTCATAGACTATATAATAATGTTCAAGTATTCATGTTACCATTATTTTAGATAATAATAAAACAACTTTTTTAATCACAACATAATGTCATACATAATGTCATACAATGGGATTTAAAGGGGATATATCCTAACAAAATAATGGTAACATGAATATTTGGACATTATCATATAGTCCATAAGATGCATAGTATGTGATTTATGTGATATAGTCATGAAAGATATAAATCACAAATTCTTTGTAAATTTAGAATTTTAGTTTGTAGTCGGTGATGAATTTGAGCATTTCATCTGCGAAGACTATAACATATCAACGAAGATGATTTGTCTTGATCATGGAAGTGGAGACTTCTAGTTGATATGTTAATATGTTTTAAGTATTAAGACATATTAAGCTGAACCATTGTGAGATTTATTATTCTACTAATGACTGTCAAATGAATAATAAATCTCATGACTTTTATTTACATGAACTCTCAATCATGAGAGAATAATGAACCTGATCATGAAGTGTAGATTGCTTTGATATATTAAGAGTGAGATCTAAAGTCACGATCAAAATCTCTGTATGTTGGGCAACCACATTTACTGTTGAAAGTCACGATCAAAATCTCTGTATGTTGGGCAACCACATTATGAATTCTATATTTTCAAGATAGAATTCATAATCTCTTAACAGAGATATAAAATATTCCTCTGTGATAAATTTAATGGGTTTGGTTATTCAGAGTGATAGGCCTCACCACCCTAGTAAAAAGTTACTATAGTACATATTTATGAAATTGGATTTCATAAATATATGATGAATAACTTAAAGAATTAAACCGGGTACTCAAGGATTGAGATATAGTAAACTTCAAAGTAACAGTCAACATTCATGACTTTATATTACTACGAATATTTTAATGAATGGGTTGCATGTTTAATAAAGTCTTAGGATATAATTTATTAATAAGGCTTAGAGTGCAATTATATTTATATAATGGTATTAAATATAATTAATGGTAATTTTAGGCTTGTCAAGAATTGATAGAAAGGTCTAAAACCCATTGGAGCTAATGTCTTATTTGTCCCTTTTAGTCCCACTCCAAGTCACATACTAAAGCCTAATTGGAATGGTCCAAAAGGTTAGCCCAATTAGATAATCAATTATATATAAGGAGAAAAACATACAGAATTTAGTAATGAATATATGAAAATGGTATGTATGTGAGTGTAAGCCACTCTTTTATTCTCGCTTGGACACATACATATAAACTGATTGATAGACCATACTTCTTGGGCGTAAGTGGAATTGGAGTGAAGATTAAAAGTGTTCCCAAGTACTTCTAATATTTGGTTTTGAATTTCACCGTTCTAAGGTACACTCTTATCCTTAAATTCTGAAATTTATATACTGCATGTTATCAATTGCGAATAAAGTAGATGAAGAAAAAATTACATGTTTGTATTGCATACAAAACATACGCAGCAAAAAAATTAACGGATCTACTTCATTCGCAATTGATAACACGTGCTGTGTAAATTTCAGAATATATGAACAAGAGAGTGTACTTTGGTATGGTGAATTTCAAAAACAAAGATTAGAAATACTCGAGAACACTTTTAATCTTCAATCAGTTTTATGTGTTTGTTCTAGAAAGAATATAAAGGAGTCATTCTCTTACATTCATGAACATACAAACCATTTCACTCTAATATAAAATTCTGTATGTTTCTCTCCACATAACTAATTATCTAATTGGGCTAGCCTTTTGGACCTTCTCAATTGGGCTTTAGTGTGTGGCTTGAAGTGGGACTAAAAGGGAACAAATAAGACACTAGCTCCAATGGACCTTGGGCTTTTCTGTCAACTCTTGACAAGTCCAAAGTTACCATTAATTATATTTAATATCACTATATAAATATAATTGCACTCTAGGCCTTATTAATAAATTATATTTCAAGACTTTATTATACATGCAACCCCTTCATAAAATATTCGTAGTAATACAAAGTCATGAATATAGACTGCCACTTTGTAATTACTACATCTTAATCCTTAAGTACCCGGTTTAATCTTTTTAATGTTATTCATCATATATTTATGAAATTTGAAATATATACTATAGTAATTTCTTACCAAAGTGGTTAGGCCTAACTCTTTGAATAATTGAACCCATTAAACTTATCTCAAGGGAATATTTTATATCTCCGTTAAGAGATTATGAATTCCATCTTGAGAATATATGTTTCATCAACACTAAATGTGGCTACCCAACATACTAAGATTTTGACCGTTACTTTAGATCTCACTCTTAATATATCAAAGAAACCTACATTTCATGATCATGTCCATTATTCTCTCATGATTAAGAGTTCATGTGAATAGAAGTCGTGAGATTTATTATGGCGTAAATGCACTTTTAGTCCCTACATTTTGACGTTTTTCCGTTTTAGTCCCTACATTTTAATTCTTTGCACTTTTAGTCCCTAAACCAATTAACGCGTTCCATTTTAGTCCTTTCCGTCAGCCTACCAACGGAAATTGCTTAGGTGGCAAACTGATGCTGACGTGGACCATTAAAAAATAATAAAAAATTTTAATTAGCATTTAAAAAATGCCAGGTCAGCTTTTAAAAATAAAAAAAAATTATTAATTAATTTTAACGAAATTAAAAAAAAAAAACAAACTTAAAAACAATAAAACACATCCATTTAGATCTAATTCATTTTAAACAAGAACACAAGAACATAAAACACAAACCTAAAACCAAACACAAAAAACAGAGACTCAAATTTAAACATTAACCCAAGATCACAATCACAAAAAACACAATAATAAGCATTCTTGAAGAAGAGGAGTCCAAAAGATCTTCAGCTACGTGACTCACCCTCTTGAGCATTCTTGGACTTTCTGGTTCAATAATCGATCTGCCAAGAACAAGCAAGCCGCTTGGGGTAGCTCCATGAGACCCATCTACACCTTCTCTACCGTGGAGGAGTTCTGGAGGTTTTGCTCTCTTTCTTTTGCTTTTTTCTATTTTGGTTTTTGTTTGGCTACTTAGAAAATCATAAAGTTTGGATCTTTGTTGGCTGTTGATGTGTTTGATGGGAGCTCGGCGGCTTAGATCGGAGCTCCACAGCGTGGAAAGGAGCTCAGCGGCGAGGATCGGAGCTCCGCGGTGTGGATCGGAGATGGTCGAGGCGTGAAGTGGCGAGGTCTTTGAGATCGGAGCTCAGCGGCGTGGATCGGATCTCGCAGCGTGGAAAGGAGCTCCGCGGCGAGGATCGGAGCTCCGCGGTGTGGATCGATGATCGAGGTCTTTGAGATCGGAGCTCGCCGTGGATCAGAGCTCCGCAGCGTGGAAAGGATCTCGGCGGCGGGGATCGGAGCTCGACGGCATGGATTGGAGATCGGAGATGGTCAAGGCATGAAGAGATCGGATTGATCCCATTGTAAAATTGCTCTAATTAATTTTCTGGGCAACCTTGGAAAGAACATGAAGAGCATGTTCCTTTGTTCTTCCGAAAATAATGAAAAGAAAAAAGAAAAGAAAAAATTTTAGTTACTTTTTTTAATTGGTATAGGTTTGTTATTGTGTTTTTTGTTACTGTCATCTTCGGCTAATGTTTAAATTTGAGTATCTGTTTGTTGTGTTTGGTTTTAGGTTTGTGTCTTGTGTTCTTGTGGTGATATTTAAATTTGTGATTGTGTTCTTGTTTAAAATGAATTAGATCTGAATGGATGTGTTTTATTGTTTTTAAGTTTGTTTTTTTTTTTTTTAATTTCGTTAAAATTAATTAATAATTTTTTTTTATTTTTAAAAGCTGACCTGGCATTTTTTAAATGCTAATTAAAATTTTTTATTATTTTTTAATGGACCACGTCAGCATCAGTTTGCCACCTAAGCAATTTCCGTTGGTGGGCTGACGGAAAGGATTAAAATGGAACGTGTTAATTAGTTTAGGGACTAAAAGTGCAAAGAATTAAAATGTAGGGACTAAAACGGAAAAACGTCAAAATGTAGGGACTAAAAGTGCATTTACGCCATTTATTATTCAATTGACAGTCGTTAGGAAAATAATAAATCTCATAGCGGTCCAGTTCAATATGTCTTAACTCTTAAAATATATCAACATATTAACTAGAAGTCACCACTTCCATAATCAAGACAAATCATCTTAGTTAATATGTTATAGTCTTCGCAGACGAAATGCTCAATTTCATCACCGACTACGAACCAAAATTCTGAGTTTACAAAGAACTTGTGATCTATATCTTCTGTGACTAAATCACATACTATGCATCTCATGGACTATATGATAATGTCTGAATATTCATGTTACCATCATTTTAGATAAGAATAAAACAACTTTATTAATCACAATATTAAGTCATACATCATTTCTCACATAATGTCAAACATAATATCATACATAGCATCATACAATGGGATTTAAGGGCACTTATCCCAACAGTAAATCCATTAGGGGCTGTTTGGATGGCTTGTTTCCATAACTCAATTCTCAGTTTCCATAACTCATAACTCAAAAATGGTTAGACCCATAGCGAGAAGTCCGTTTAGGCGCACCATAACTCTGTTTCCATAACTCTATTTCCGTCACTCAATTCTCTAATTTTTGAGTTGTAAGTTATGGAAACTGAAAATACATTTTGGCTGTTTTCAATTTTCATAACTCATAACTCAATGGCATTTTTGTAATTAAACACACATAGGGGACCCACTAGTCATAACTTAGCCGCAACTTTTGACCAATTGACTTTTTTTTTTTTTTTTTTCACTAGGTTCGGTCTTCACTTTTTTTTTTCCCCACTAGGTTCTGTCTTCACTCTTGCTCTTCCTCTTTTTTTTTTTTCTTCAGTTCTTCCTTTTTTTTCCAAGTGATCTGGGTACTGAAAATTTAAAATATAAAAAAAAAAAAAAAAAAAAACTGCACAGAGTGACAGGTATGGGGCCCACAAATAGTGTGAAAAATATTGAGTGATGACAAGTGAGTGATGGTGCCAAACGGATGTGGTATTTTAAAGTGATGAGTGATAAGTAATGAAAATTGTGTGACGGAAATTGAGTGATGAGAGAAAGTCATCCAAACAGGGCCTTAATTTTTCGCTTCGTATGTTTTGTATGTGATACAAAATATGTTTTTCTTATAATTGGTATTAGAGCAGTCTTCAATTTTGAATTTGTATAACATGTTTTGTGATTTTTGGAATCAAAGATTGTAATTTCATAATGTTAGAAGATTCTACCATCAATTTTCTGCATTGTTATTGAAATTGTTGTTTGATAAAAACTAATATTGATCTTATGATGTTGTTTAAGTTTGATATTAAGTATGTTAGATTGAACTTTAAGGTTATAGCATCAATGAAATTCAGTTTTTGATCTCAAACTCAATCTATTTTGTTTATATGATGATAGTTTGTTCATGAAAAACCGTTGAAAGCTATTTGGTGAAAATTCTTGAATATTTGGATGGTAGTTTCATCACATATTTCGATCAATCGAAATTTGAATGTTCAATTAGTGTGTAAAACACTAATGAATGTTTAGACCTTCAATTACAAAAATACCAACACAAGCTTATACTCAAACAATATATGTGCAGAATATGAAATATAAGCAATACCCAATTTGGCAAACTACTTTAACACATAATTAATCACAAACACAGCAGCAATTAATGGTTAAAGAATAAGGGAAAAGAGATGCAAACACAAGGATAACACCAGCATGTGTTATCAAAGAGGAAATTGAAGAACTTGGCGAAAAATCTCTCCACCGCCTTCCAAGCAGTAAATGATCCACTAGAAAATCAGTTGGGATACATGAATAGCAATAGACCCTCCAAGCTTAATCTACCCGATGCACCTAAGCCCTCCAAGCTTCTTGCTCTAACAGGGTTATGCCGAATCTTATTTTTTCTAGCTTATCGGATCTCGTAATAGGCTCCATATTGCATCCACCGTCCTTGGCATCTTCCAATGCTTCCCAAAGCTCCAAAAACACTTTCAACACTTTGAATGGGTGTGGATAGTGTTTGGGTACAAATCTCCTCTTAATGGGTATAACAACGGGAGAGGGAAGGAAAAGAAACTCTCTCTAATAATGAGTAGCTCTTTCTCTAATGAGGTAGGTGTGTTATAGAAACCTTTCTTAGGGTTTTTTTTTTTCTCTCAATAGGCTCCTTTTTTCAGCACCTTACATTTCGTGGGTATAAAGGTATTTATAGTAGGGTACGTGAGGAATATGAAAAGTCAGCTTTCATCCAAATAGGGCATTCTAGCGACTTGGCCTCGCGACTGGAACGAGTTGCGAGCTAATGGCCTGGCTAGACTATAAATTTTGTCCTATAGTGCTTCAGCTGTCGTGACGCTTCAGTTCTCTGCATGCTTCACACGTGTGCCACTTTGGCGACTTGCCAGTCGCAAGATCTAGTTGCGAGACTCCTTTGAGTGCACACATCTTGAGTTTTCTTCACACACTTTCACACACTATCCTTACATAATTCCCACTTAAATACAAAGTATCTAATTGCTAAAATACAAGCAAATTTGGTATGGAATAAAACCAACATATGATTGAATAAATTCAATCTTACAAAATTAATTTTGGATCTATCGAAAGTTCCTTTTCAATCGATTGGCTAGCAATCGAGAGTCGATCGAATTTGACAGAAAGTTTGTGATGATTTTCTTTAGATTTTCGATTGGTTGAGAATTGTTTTCAATCAATCGGATGATCTTTTTCTTTCAATTGAGTAGCAATTGAAAAGCAATTGTGTCTCGCAGAAAGTTTTTCAGATTTTCTTCATGATTTTGATCGATTGAGGGATACATTCGATCGATCAAAAGTTGTGAATTTTAAATTTTCACTAAGTGTTTTCACATTTAAAAGTGCAAGGCTATATGTGATGAGATTACACATAATTTCTAATTAAAAACCTTTCTTTTAAAATATCTAGTGGGAGAGAGATGCAAGGGTTGGATCTAATGGCCTCCATTATCGGTTCATAGTAGTATGGGTAAGCACCTCGTCTTGGCATATATGCCTCGTGATCCCAAAGGAGGGTGTTTACTTCATAGTACTACAAGATTGAACTTACCTATTTAAAGTAGCACGAACAAGCACCTCGTCTTGGCGTATATGTCTCGCGATCCCAAAGGAGGGTGTTTTGTTTCTTGGTACTAAAAGTTCAAACACTATAAGGGAGATGAAATGTGGCTACACATGATTCTAGATAATGGTGTACACTAGACTAAGTGTAATGTTAACCTCCCAAAGGAGCCATGTCATTATTTACTTAGAGGCTAAAGTTAATACGACATATTATTAGTATTTGAAAAGAGTTATCATGATAGCACTAATAATGAGAATAGTTCTCAATCAATCATGATTTTTATAATATACTTGCTACCAAGAAATTATAAACATGGATTGGGTTGCCCTATATTATATTATGGTTTTATTAAGGTTCCATACTATATGTTTATATGCTAAATTGATAATTTCCGGTTTACTTATTATATTCATGTTTATTATTTTCAGATTTAAATCATGGCATCTTTTAGCCCACTTGTTGCTATTCTTTATCAAAACAATCTAAATGAATCCAACTATGTTGATTGTAAATGAAACTTGGACATTGTTCTCACTGCTGAAGATCACAAATTCGTGCTTTATGAACCTTGTCCTAACTTCCCATCATTAGATGCTCCTTTTGAGGAAAAACAGTGATATGATAGTTGGCAGAAATCTAATGAGATGGTCCAGTGCTATATCCTAGCATCTATCTCAAATGTCCTACAGCATCAAATGTTGGATGTAGAAATAGCTTCAGACATAATGCTAAGTCAGAGCGAGATGTTTGTTGAGCAAGGCTGAAGTTCATTCCTTCTTGAAACATGTTTAGTACAAAATCCCATGAATTCCTAGTATGTGGATTCAGGTTGTACTAATCATATAAGTAATTCTTTGCAAGGGTTCTAGGAGACTAGAAAGTTAAATGAAGGGGAAATGTTTCTTACCATGGTTGATGGAAGCAGAATTCTAGCTATTGGAGTGTCTAATTTGTGTTTTGGTTCTAGATTTTTAATATTGAAAGACTATTTGTATGTACCTAATGTTCGTAGGAATTTAATTTCTGCAGCTTATTTAGGTAGACATGGACATTGTCATGCAGATGTATGTGGTCCTATGTCATCCCAAGCAAAAGGAGGTTATGAGTACTTCATCATTTTTACAAATGTACCTAATGAGATAGAAGTCTGAGGCCTTTGAAAAGTTCAAAGAGTTTAGGACTGAACTTGAGAATCAATTAGGCAAATGCATAAAGGCCATTCGATTTGATCAAGGTGGCGAATACCTTTTGGGGTGAATGTTCAAATAGTGTGAAAAACACCTTGAACGTTTAGACCTCCAAATTACAAATTACCAATTTAAGCTTAATATTAAACAATGTATGTGCAGAAAATGAGCATAAGCTTATAACAAAAATGATAGACAACTGAATGGCGACTTGGTCTCACGACTTAACTTAGTCATGAGTACAAGTTGCGAGCTAACTGAATGGCTAGTCTGGACTCTTTGTCCTGTAGTGCTCCAGCTGGCGTGAATATTCAGCACCTCTACATGCTTCACTTGTGTGCAACTTTTGACGACTTGCAAGCCGCGAGCAAGCCGCGAGTTCCTTGCTGAGTCCACAATCTTGAGCTTTTCTTCACACTCTCTCACACACTACCCTTACATGATTTCTAGCTAAATATAGGGTTTCTAAGTGCTAAATTACAAGAAAATTGGAACTAAATAAAGCCAACAAAATGGTTGATTAATTTCAACCTTACAATCTCCCCCTTTGACTATTCCGTGACAAAACTCTACAACAAACTCTAGACTTAACGCGTGAGTTGGGAACAGTTGAATAAAACTCACTCACCTAATTCTAGAATCTGTGAAGCTCTTGAATCATAAGCACAAGTATCTCTTGAAAAACAACAACATAATATGATCATTGTATGCAGAAAACTTGTAATGCATATGAAGCAAGGACAATGCGATCAAGCAATATAGATTAAAGCAATAAAGCATGGCTTGACCAAAAACAAACAATCACTATAAATAGTAACCACAATGCTCATTCACACAAGGAATGAACATCCAGACATGCAAGCTAATAAGCTTAATTCAAATGTGCACAAGAAATAGAATTTCTCTCCCTAAGAATATGCACATGTGTCATATCGTAATGATAAAATTCTCCGATATACTACTCTAGAATATACTCTCCCCCTTTTTGACACAAATAGATAAATGGTCAAGGAGAAATGAAGGCAAAAGATGAAGGTATAAGCAAGGAGAATGATGCATAAGGGTGCAAAATGAATGAGAAATAAGCTCAAAAAAAAGACCAAAAAAAAAAAAAATACTACAAAGCATAAGGTAAAAATGACATGCGAGGATGAGGAAACAAGGTATAGACCAATGCATGACAAGGGTAGCAAAGGTGTGTGCAAGAGGTAACTATATGCAATGCATGACCAAAGCTTTGAAAATGCACACGTAGGACGAGGTGTGTTAAATACACAACCACTAAACCAAACATAATCCTAGTGAGATAACATGAGAAATCCCAAAGTTTGGTACTTATTGGAGTCCAAACAGTGAGAAAATGCCTAAGAGGCATTTTATCAAACACCTATTGTGCACACCATGAACAACAATGTGAAACAATGCATGAACATCATGAAATCCACCCTTAATACATGTTCTTTTTTCCACAAGGAGCCAACATCCAAAGCAAATCATCAAAAGAAACCAATCCCATACAAAAATTTGACAAAAATTAAGTTTTCCCAACCCCTATGATGAAATTCCCAACCAAGAGCACAAAACTCTCCAAAACATAATCTAAGGATCCAAATTAATGAAAAGAGTTTAAAATTACCTTAGAGATGTTAATGGAATGAAAAACCATTCAAATTAGTTGGGTTTTGATGTAAAAATATTGAAAGGGGTTTAAGAGAGGATGGGAGAGGTTTAAAACAAGTTTCCCACGAAAAACACTTTAAAAAGCTATTTTTGGGCGTTTCGCAACTGGGCGAGTCGTGAAATGAGTCGCAAAAACGATTTTCATTAAATTTTCTAAGTCTTTTTTGCGACTTGAGTGCTCACCCGCGAGTAAGTCGTGAACCTCTCTGCCAGAGAACCAAAAAATGTGAGGAAAATGCATTTTTCCAACTTCACGACTCGCGAGTGAGTCGCGAAAAACTTTGACATCTGGTTTTCAACACAAAACATGTTTAAACAATGAAAAACAAAGTAAGCACCAAACATGAACACAAAGAGTGATAAAAATCACTTCCAAATACATATAAAATGATCAAAAATCTTTTTGGTTTGATCCATATAAAGTTGAGCACACACACATCACATTTAAACAAGTACAATCGAACAAATGAATAAGGCATTCATTGAACATTAGGCATATGTGTTGTGTGTGTGTATCAAACGTGGAATAGTCCTTAATCTAGAGTAAAGCTTCAATGATCAATTTAATCAAGTCATACACAACTAGTACTAAGTCAAGTGGTCTATCTCAATTATAGAAATGAACATATATGACCTCCCACAAGAAAATGATTACATATCTTTGAAGCTTTTCGTTTGGCTTCTTTACAATTCATAACATTTGATCATTTTTGATCTTTACATCTCTTATAGAGATCGATGCCTGAAATTTTTGATATTTCAATTTAATGAACAAGCCTTTGGCTTTTTGGGCATCATACATTTTCATAAAAGTCGCTTTCCCTTTTTCCTAGTCGAATACTAGTATAGGCACAAGTCTATGCATGTATTAAAACCAACATGACTATTGACTTATCATTTATGACAAGCTTGAAGATCGATTTACAACAATCACATATAGATGTCAAGATTTTTCCAACAATGATATGAGTGCATAAAGAACAAGCTAAGCTCGTAAATGCACAAAGCCATTTGTATGAAGGTACAAGGCAAAACTCACATGAGATATGTGCTTAAACATATACGATCAAACTTTTTAAAATTTTCACTTTTTATGTGGTTTTGGACTTTTACTCACACAAAACTAAAACATAAAAGTAAGATCAAAACAAAAACAATGCATATGAATAAATGCAAGATGCATAAAATGCATGAAGATATGACATTCAATGCACATGAAGGGTACTACAAAGATCGAAAGAATCAAGGACAAAAAGAGCAAAAGCTCAACCATAGGACCCTTCCTCATCCAAACGAAGTGATTGTTTGGAATAAGTGTCTCATGAGAAGTGAGACTAGGGTTGGAAGAATGAGAACTGGAGATGCGCAAAGACAAGGAGTTAAGAGCATTGAACATTTTCTTTAATAACATACTATTTTCACTCAAATCCGGTTTACCCTTTTTAGCACAACTTCCAAGAAGCTCAAGTTTCTCTTTTCTTTTGATTCTTTTAAAAGCATGAAACTTAGAGCATTGAGGTCTTAGATGACCAAAGGCACCACAATGATGACAAACAATGCGTTTAGGTCCACTAGGCTTTTTGGGAAGGGATCTAGCAACATGGTTTTGTTCTCTCTTCAACTAGTAACATTGAGGTCTTATGTGACCGATCACACCACAATGGTGGCAAGTTGTAACAAATTTAGATCCATTCAAAGCCTTAGATTGAGACCTAAACAAAGGCTTTGGCTTAAGAGCCTTCCTCTCCACCTTTTGATTTCTTTTATGTGGAGGAATGTACACCGATTTGTCCTTTGAGGTTGAACACACACTAGGCACGAAATCGGGTACCAAAATATGATTGCAACAAATATTTTCATCCTTTTTACAATAGGTTTAGCAATCAAACACTTGGCAAGCATCTTAAAAGATTCATTTTCACATTTTAGCTCATCAACAAGTTAGACAAAAAAAGTTTAGCATCCAAGTCCATATTCAAACATTCAAACTCTTTCAGCTTTTCAAGAGAATTTTCAACAAGTTTCTTATATTTTTCAACTAATTTGTTGGATTCATTGAGCTTAGTAATCAAATCATCATTTTCACAAAATAACTTGCTCAAATCCTTATGAAACTTCTTAGCTATTTTTTTGAAGAGTTTAATGTTAGGAATATCAACAACATCCAAAGATTCATGTAAAATAGCATCACAATCATCAAGATTATCACTTATAGAGGCATTTTCATAAACACATGTAATGTTAAATTCATCAACATCCAAAAAATGCATAAAGGCATACACAGCACTATCCATGGCAAATAAACACAAGGTGTCAAGGATCATACTTAGGTATTTAAAACACAACAAGTGTACCCGCTCTAATATCAATTGAATGTTCAAATAGTGGAAAAACACCTTGAACTTTTAGACCCCCAAATTACAAATTACCAATTCAAGCTTAATGTTAAACAATGTATGTGCAAAAAATGAATATAAGCTTATTACAGAATTGATAGACAATCTAAACCAAATAAAATCACATCCACAGTAGAAATTAAATGGCTAAGATAAAGGGAAAAGAGATGCAAATACAAAGACAACACAACGATGTGTTATTGAAGAGGAAACTGAAGCCCTCATCGTAAAACCTCTCTGACGCCTTCCAAGCGGACAATAATCCACTAGAGAATGAAGTTGGGATACATGAACAATAGAAGACCCTCCAAGCCTAATCTACCCATTGCATTTAAGCCCTCCAAGGTTCTTGCTCCAATAAGGTTACGCCAAACCTTTGTCTTCTCTAGCTTATTGGATTCCACTATAGCCCATAACATCAACCAATATCAATTGGTCCCTTTTGAACTGCTTCCCAAAGCACCAAAAAGTCATCTCACAGATATAAGTATGGTGAGAAAAGGATTTGGCTAAAGAACCTCTCAAGGATGTAACAATGGAGAGGATGAGAGTTAAGGAATTTGAAGAGTCACTATGTAAAGATTGTGGATGAGTCAATCTTGTTTTTCTCTAGGATTTCTCTCTCAAAATTCTCTCTGGAAGCTCTCTACATTTTATGGGTATAAGGGGTATTTACACTAGTGTGTGTTTCAAATGCAAAGAGTTAGTTTTTCCAAAATAGAGTGGACTGGCAACTTGGCCTCGTGACTTGACTTAGTCGCGAGTACAAGACGCAAGCTAACTGAATGACCAGTCTGGACTTTTTGTCTTGTAGTGCTCCAACTGGCGTGATTGTTCAGCTCCTCTGCATGCTTCACTCATGTGCAACTTTTGGTGACTTACAAGCTGTGAGATCCAGTTGCGAGTTCCTTGCTAAGTGCACAATCTTGAGCTTTTCTTCACACTCTCTCACACACTACCCTTACAAGATTCCCACCGAAATACAGGGTTTCAAAGTGCTAAATTACAAGCAAATTGGCACAGAATAAATCCAACAAAATGGTTGATTAATTTCAACCTTACATGGGGATTTCAAGGATTACTTAACTCAAAATGGGATTGCATCCCAATTGACTGCACCTGGAACTCCTTAACAAAATGGTGTAGCAGAGAGAAGGAACAAGACTCTTTTAGAAATGGTTAGGTCTATGATGAGTTATTCAATTTTACCAATTTCCTTTTGGGGATATGCACTAAAAACTGCAATGCATATTTTAAATTTAGTTCCATCAAAATTAGTTCCCAACACTCCTAAGGAATTGTGGAGTAGGCGCAAGCCTAGTATGAAATACCTTTACATTTGGGGATGTCTAGCATATGTCTTGAAAGCGAAATCTGATAAATTGGAAGCAAAAACAGAAGTATGCATGTCTTTAGGGTATTCCAAGGAAACTAAGGGTTATTTATTCTATAATCATAAAGATAACAAAGAGTTTGTTTGTACCAACACCAAATTTTTGGAAGATGATTATGTGAATATTTTTAATCCTAGAAGAAAATTTGTCTTGGCTAAAATAGATGAACCTATAATTGAACAACCAATGGATGAAACTAAGAATGGTGTGGTTGTATCGGATAGACCACTAGATATTACTCACAAGATGACTAGTACACAAGAGCCTCGCCATAGTAGGAGGATTATAAGGCCACCTGTAAGATTTATAGGTCTAGGAGAAACTTATGAAACCACCTCATAGAGGCTGAATCTAATCCTTACACTTATGAAGAGGCAATGAAAGATATAGATGCACATCATTAGGCGTCGACGCCTGACCTCGATTGAGAATCGGTAGCGAAAAAATCGCCGCCACCATTGTGGGCCTTCATTCGACCACCCACCGTGGCGATAGCTTCTGCGCGTGTAGGGCCCTTCTTGAAATGATATGTGGTGTGTTGTTCGCACAGAGCTTTGGGTGATCTCTCTCACTCAATGGAGAAAGGTAGGTCTACTTTTGGTGTTATGACAAAAATTTGGGCCAAATTTTAAGGGATTAACTGAAGGATAATCTGGTTTTGTATCTCATACAAAACACATAGCGGAAGCAATCAAATGGATCTATTTCATTCATGGTTGATAACATGCACCATGTAAATTTCTGAATTCAAGAACGAGATTGTGTACCTTGATGCAGTGAAATTCAAAAACAAAAGATTCGAAATGCTTGGGAACACTTTCAATCTTCACTCCAATTCCACTTTATGCCCAAGAAGTGTGGTCTCTCAATCAGTTTCTAAAGGAGAATATTGAGTGACTTCACTCACACATACACACCACTTCGCAATGATGTCTCACTTTTTCTTATCAAAAAATTCTGTATGTTTCTCCTTTTATAACCAACTGATTATCTAATTGGCCGGCCTATTGGGCCTTTCCAATTGGGCTTTAGTGTGTGGCTTGGAGTGGGACCAAAAGGGACCAATAAGACAATAGCTCCAATGGGCCTTGGGTTTTTCTATCAACTCTTGACAAGCCCAAAGTTACCATTAATTATATTTAATACCACTATATAAATATAATTGCACTCTAGGTCTTATTATTAAATTATATCCCAAGACTTTATTATATATACAACCCCTTCATAAAATATTCGTAGTAACACAAAGTCATGAATATAGACTGCCACTTTGTAAATTACTACATCTTAATCCATGAGTACCCGGTTTAATCCTTTTGAGTTATTCACCATATATTTAAAAAATCCAATTTCATAAATATATACTTTAGTCTTACTAAAGTGGTTAGGCCTAACTCTCTGAATAACTGAACCCATTAAACTTATCTCAAGGGAATATTTTATATCTCCGTTAAGAGACTATGAATTCCATCTTGAGAATATATGTTCCATCAACACTAAATGTGGCTGCCCAACATACTGAGGTTTTGACCGTTACTTTAGATCTCACTCCTGATATATCAAAACAACCTACATTTCATGATCAGGTCCATTATTCTCTCAGGATTAAGAGTTCATGTGAATACAAGTCGTGAGATTTATTATTCAATTGACAGTCATTGGGAGAATAATAAATCTCACAGCGGTCCAGTTCAATATGTCTTAACTCTTAAAACATATCAACATATTAACTAGAAGTCACCACTTCCATGATCAAGACAAATAATCGTAGTTAATATGTTATAGTCTTCGCAGATGAAATGCCCAATTTCATCACCGACTACAAACCAAAATTCTGAGTTTACAAAGAACTTGTGATTTATATCTTCTATGACTAAATCACATAAATCACATACTATGCATCTCATGGACTATTTGATAATGTCCGAATATTCATGTTACCATTATTTTAGATAAGAATAAAACAGCTTTATTAAACACAATATTAAGTCATACATCATTTCTCACATAATGTCATACATAATATCATACATAGAATCATATAATAGGATTTAAGGGCACATATCCCAACAATCTCCCACTTGCCCTAAAGACTATTGTGCACTAATCTAACTCTCATTCCCTCCATATGTGACTCGAAGGTCCTTTGAGGCAAGACTTTGGTAAAGGGATCTGCTAGATTATTTGCACTTCCAATCTTTGCTACCATTACATCTCCACGAGTAACAATGTCTCGAATGATGTGGTACTTTCTCTCAATGTGCTTTCCTTTCTTGTGATTCCTTGGATCTTTGGATTGTGCAACCGCTCCACTATTGTCACAAAACAATGTGATAGGAACTTGCTCCATTCTCACTACACCAAGATCAGAAAGGAATTTCTTGAGTCAAACAGCTTCTTTTGCCGCTTCACAAGCAGCAACATATTCAGCCTCCA
This sequence comes from Lithocarpus polystachyus, assembly GCA_033629205.1. Taxonomy (NCBI): domain Eukaryota; kingdom Viridiplantae; phylum Streptophyta; class Magnoliopsida; order Fagales; family Fagaceae; genus Lithocarpus; species Lithocarpus polystachyus. The sequence goes on from CM066169.1 coordinate 1,611,310, forward strand.
TGGTGGAGTCCGCAATACAAGATTGCTTAACACTCCTCCAACTAATGGCTCCACCTCCCAAGGTGAATTGGAATCAAATCCTCACTATGGTAAACAAGCATATAATCTCTTGTTCTCTGTAGATACTTAAGAATATGCTTTACAGCTTGTCAATGTTTAAGTCCTAGATTTGATTGATATCGGCTGACCATGCCAACTGAATAACAGATATCTGGTCTAGTACATAGCATGGCATACATGAGACTTCCCACTGCAGAAGCATAAGGAATTTGTCTCATCATATTTTCTTCCTCAAGAGTCTTAGGCCTTTGGTCATCAGACAGAGGAACTCCATGTCTGAAAGGAAGTAATCCTTTCTTGGAGTTTTGCATGCTAAAACGTTCTAGAACCTTATCTATATATCCAGCTTGTGATAAACCTAACATCTTATTCTTGCGATCTCGCCAAAGCTTGATCCCTAGAATAAAGTTAGCCTCACCCAAGTCCTTCATATCAAATTGGCTTGACAACCAAACCTTTACTGATGACATTACACCTACATCATTTCCAATGAGTAGAATATCATCAACATAAAGAACTAGGAACATTACTACTTTATCTTGATGTCTTTTGTACACACATGGTTCATCAAGATTTTGTTCAAAACCAAAAGATTTGATTGCTTGATCAAATCTGATGTTCCATGACCTAGATGCTTGCTTAAGTCCATAAATAGACCTATTCAACTTGCATACCATATGCTCTTGGTTCTTTGCTATGAAACCTTCTGGTTGCTTCATATAGATTTCCTCTTCAAGATTGCCATTAAGAAATGCAGTCTTGACATCCATTTGCCAAATCTCATAATCATAATGAGCAGCAATGGATAAGAGAATTCTGATAGACTTAAGCATTGCTACTGGTGAAAAGGTTTCCTTATAATCAATACCTTCTTTTTGAGTATACCCTTTTGCCACTAGCCTTGCTTTAAAGGTTTCAACCTTTCCATCTATCCCTCTTTTCCTCTTGTAAACCCATTTGCAACCAACAGGTTTAATGTCATTAGGCGCCTTTACAAGATCCCAAACTTGATTGGAATACATGGAATCTAATTCAGATTTCATAGCTTGAACCCAATGATGCGCATCTATATCATTTATTGCTTCTTCATAAGTGTAAGGATCAGTTTCGGCCTCCTCTGAGATAGCCGCATAAGTCTCTCCAAGACCTATGAATCTTATAGGTGGCCTAACATTCCTCCCACTACGACGAGGCAACTGTGTACTAGACATCTCATGAGTAGTATCTTGTGGCGTATCCAATACAGCCACATCATCCCTAGTTTCAACCATTGGTTGTTCAATTACAGGTTCATTCATTTCAGCCAAGACAACTCTACTTCTAGGAGTGAAATTATTCATATAGTCATATTCCAAGAATTTAGCATTTGTACTAACAAAAACTTTGTTATCTTTATGACTATAGAATAAATAACCCCTAGTTTCTTTTGGATAACCCACAAGCAAACATACTTCTGATTTTGGTTCCAACTTATCAGACTTCCCTTTTAACACATGTGCTGGACAACCCCAAATGTGGAGATATTTCTGTCAGTTCGTTTAGACCCCTGTAAACTTAGATTGTTTAACCTAATTAATTAACCAAGTGAATACTTAGGTTTATTATTCAAATCTAGGTTAAAACAATAACAATCATATCAAGTAAAGCAGCGGAAAATAAAGAACACAACGATATGATGACCCAGGAAAACCAAACCGGTAAAAAACCTGGGGAGGATTTAACCTAACTATCCTCAAGGTAAAATAGCAAATCCACTAGAAAGAATTGAAGTTTACACAATAGCGACTTAGACCACTAACATCCTATTACTACCCAAGTGTAGGAAACTTACTACCATGACCCCATGATAGCTCCGAGATCCACGGACTCCTTCTTTCTTTAATCTTTGCAAAACACAAACACCACCGTTTGTGACTTTGAGACTCCACTCAAAGGTTTAGCAACACAAACTCTCCTGTTTGTGACTCCAAGACCACCCTTGAAGGTTTAGATCATCAGCTCCTTTGATGACTAGAGAAGGCAGCAACTTCAGCAATACCGGATCTTGAGATTCTTCAAGGAACAACACCGGTAGAAGTAATAAGAGAGGTTTTAGGAACAAAACCCTAAATACAAAAGAGGCACACTCTTCTCTCTCTAAAAAGCCTTTTTAAAAAAACGTGCTTAGGGTATCCTTTATATAGTGGGAGAAGTAGATCTGAAACCCTAATCCTTAATGGGCTAGAACTGCTGTTTGGGCCAACTTAAAATTCTGCAGATACGATTCTCGATCGATCGAGCCTGTCTTTCGATCGATCGAACCAGACAGATTCGGAATTCTTCTTTTTGCAGCTTACATGTTCTTGTGTGCTCACGATTTGCCAATTATTCTAAGCTTTTAGAACCTAACAATCTCCCCCTTTGGCAATTCGTGACAAAACTTTCATACAAAATGAAATATTAAAATACAAGAACAACCCAATACAATAAAATGCCCAATTACATCACAAATCTCAATCTAAGACTCTTAACCTAGAAGTTGCCAAGAAGAGGTAGAAGGTCTTGATTAGAATGCACCTGTCTTTCCTGAAACACTCAACAAACACATCACCGCATGTGTGGAAAGAAAGACATATAAACAAAATGAAGCACAATATAAAAACAAAAGTAAACTAACTCTCCCCCTAAGTTAGATACAACAAAAAGTTTTTATATTCTCCCCTTTTCAAAAACAATTTTCTCCCCCTAAACAAGACAATCAAGATTCCTTATATTCTCCCCTTTTCAAAAACAATTTTCTCCCCCTAAACAAGACAATCAAGATTCCCACATTTCATCTATTTCTCCCCCTTTTTGTCACGTATGGACAAAGACAACTCAAACAAAGAGTAAACATGAGAGAAAAAAGAGAACCAAGGGAACATAAAACAGTTTAGCTCTATGGAAAATAGAGAGAACTCCCCCTATAAAGAGCAACAACTCCCCCTATGAACAATAAAGGTTTAAAAAAAACTTTTCTCCCCCTATAAAAATAGGAAAAACAAAACAAGTTTTGGGAAAAACAGTTTTGGGGAAAATTTAGGAGGTGGGGATAAATAAAAAAAACACACAAACAAAAAAAATGAGTTGAGGATACACATAAAAAATATTCTCTCTTTCAATAAATGCAACTTGACACTATGTGACCCATAAATAGTTGCATGAGTAGAGAAAATATTTGCACATTGATTATCCATCATATCTCTGAAGAAAAATATTTTCTGTAGTTCACACATCAAGAAAAATAGCATATACTAAAATGTACAAAGGACTCAAAAATTAATCAATCAATTTTTAATTCAAGTTGAGTACCCAATTTAGCAAAGTGTATGCATGTTATGTGTGAAAACAATGAGAGATATGACTGCAAAACTGCAAGATGGATACAGAAAATAATGCAATTCATGTGAATCCTAACCATAAATGATGCATGGAAAAAATTTGGTCAAAAACTCTAAAAACTGAAAATTTTTCAGTTTCGATCGATCGAGTATCAATCGAATATCAATCGAGTCAGACAGAATCAAACCAAAAATTTTTATCGCAATTTCGATCGGTCGAGAGACAGATTCGATTGATCGAAATTCTGGAAAACTCAAATTTTTGAAAAACAGAGCAATTTAATGCAGAAACTCCAACAAAGCATAGTATTTCATGAATGAAATGCATGAGTATGAGACTAAAAGTTTTTCAAAAACACATGAATACAGCCCAGATCTTCCAAAATTAAGATTTTCAATCAATTTGACCTTAAAACTCAAATTTTGCATCAAAATCAAGGAACATATAATCTTGGATGGCCACAACAAAATCACACACAATAACATGTACAAAGTTTAGCAAAGAGTAACTTTGTGTAGTGTGTGCAACTAGCAAAAGCTTGAGAAACATGTGAGGTGATATGTGAATAATAATCAATCACAAAGTCTACAAAATTCATCACATAAATTTGAAAGAGACTATCACCTAAAGAGTTACATCCTATAACTCCCACATCTCCTAGAATAAAAGCTTGCAATCATGTAAGTTTCTTGATTTGCCTCATTATTCAATTTAATTGATTAGAAACTTAATAAAAGCCGGGATAATGTACACACCAATTTTATGAATTGTGAAATTATTATAGTCCAATAATGTACACACCAATTTTATTTGAATTTGTGAGATTATTATAGCCCAATAATGTACACACCAATTTTAATAGAGGCTACACCTTATGTTCTTTTTGTGCATGTGCTACACTTTCTCGAGCACAAAATCTTACGATATGCACTAAGGTGTTCATGATTGGCTAGTAAACAGTGGTGAGATGGTTATTTATGCCTTTCTCAATAAGTTCAAGTCCAACAATCAAAGGCATGTGACTTCAAGATCAAGACAAAGTGATCATAAACTATAAACATCTTCCCACACAACATGCACTACAAAGCTCACACTAGTAACGTGCAATAAAATAAGCTCATCCAAGCTAAACAAAGTACATAAACATGTTATGTAAAGATAAATATGGCCAACCTTAATTATAAATCCAAGATATATAATACAAAACACATAAAAATATTTTTGGTTAAAAAAAATATGACCATAAACATAAAGCACACGTTATGCTAAATTATAAAAAAAAATGCAAATACAATGCATGACAGTGCTGAACTAAGTTATAGAGGGTACACAAACAAGAAATATAAATTTCTTAATTAACCCATGAGTACATGTACAAACTAGTACATACTCATACAAAATCAAAAATAGCTTAGCACTTATATAACACATACTTTTTATGTTTCTCCACAATATCAAGCATGTTCTAAATCAAGAGAGAGATATCATAATTCATGTAATCCTCAAGAAAAAATAAAACTAGACACAAAATAAAATATTTTTGTCTTTTTGAAAATTTTCAATGTTTTTGGATTTTTTTTTTAATAAAAACAACCTAAAAAACAAAACAACCAAAAACAAAAACAAAACATGTCCACAAACAATTGAAAGAATTAAATCAGGGACAAGTCAACAACACTCACCTTAGAGAATCTTTTCTCACCCATATAGCACGAGTCTTCGGCTTTGTAGGTGAAAATCCATGAGAAGCAGAGTGTATTTGAGGGATTACACCAATCTTCTGAGAAAGACTAAAATCCTGCAAATTCCTTTCACAAGCCAACAAGCTCAAATTTTTCAAAAGCATATGAAACAATTTATTTGGACTCATGGCAGGAGAAATATCATCACATGTCCTAGATTGAAATACAGAATGTTTAAATTTCAATTTATGACAATTAGGACGAATGTGACCGGAAACACCACAAAAGTGACAAACAGGAACAAATTTAGGAACATCAGTATTCCTAACAGCAAATCTAGTCTCAGATTTTGGTTTTTGCCTCAACAAAGAACAATTTGGTCTAATATGACCAACAACACCACAAAGGTGACAAGTAGGCACAAAAACAGATTTCTTATGCTCTCTAACAGTAGGTTTAGACATAGGTTTAGAAATTTCAACGTCTACATCAGAACTTTTACCTTTGTCTAACCTAGCAAAATAAGCCTTTTCTTTATTATTCCTCTTGAAAGGAGGGATATAAACTTTTTCAGCTTTAGGCTTAAGAGAAACAGAAACACTTCTGTTAACAACAGCAGGCTTGGTACTAGTCAAATTTTCAATTTTAGCCTTAGATTCAACTAACTCTTGTTCCAAGCTTTTCATCTTCTCATCTTGAGAGGAAATTTGATTTCTCAAAAATTCATTCTTTTTATTAGATTCATCTAATCTAACAATCAATTCCTCTTTTTCAAGATTAGCCAATTTTAACTCTTCCTTGAATTTCTTAGCAATTTTCAAAGACTTAGATAATTCTTTACGAAGAGTTTCAAAGGCATCAATAAAATCAACAGAAACAATAGTGTCCTTTTTATTCAAATCATCACAATTAAAAACATTAAGACACTTAAAATTATCCATGATAACAGGGATCAAGGATCAACTCTTAGATCAAAAGATCTAACACAAAAGAGCTACCCGCTCTGATACCACTTGTCAGTTCGTTTAGACTCCTGTAAACTTAGATTGTTTAACCTAATTAATTAACCAAGTGAATACTTAGGTTTATTATTCAAATCTAGGTTAAAACAATAACAATCATATCAAGTAAAGCAGCGGAAAATAAAGAACACAACGATATGATGACCTAGGAAAACCAAACCGGTAAAAAACCTGGGGAGGATTTAACCTAGCTATCCTCAAGGTAAAATAGCAAATCCACTAGAAAGAATTGAAGTTTACACAATAGCGACTTAGACCACTAACATCCTATTGCTACCCAAGTGTAGGAAACTTACTACCATGACCCCATGATAGCTCCGAGATCCACGGACTCCTTCTTTCTTTAATCTTTGCAAAACACAAACACCACCGTTTGTGACTTTGAGACTCCACTCAAAGGTTTAGCAACACAAACTCTCCTGTTTGTGACTCCAAGACCACCCTTGAAGGTTTAGATCATCAGCTCCTTTGATGACTAGAGAAGGCAGCAACTTCAGCAATACCGGATCTTGAGATTCTTCAAGGAACAACACCGGTAGAAGTAATAAGAGAGGTTTTAGGAACAAAACCCTAAATACAAAAGAGGCACACTCTTCTCTCTCTAAAAAGCCTTTTTAAAAAAACGTGCTTAGGGTTTCCTTTATATAGTGGGAGAAGTAGATTTGAAACCCTAATCCTTAATGGGCTAGAACTGCTGTTTGGGCCAACTTAAAATTCTGCAGATACGATTCTCGATCGATCGAGCCTGTCTTTCGATCGATTGAACCAGACAGATTCGGAATTCTTCTTTTTGCAGCTTACATGTTCTTGTGTGCTCACGATTTGCCAATTATTCTAAGCTTTTAGAACCTAACAATTTCATACTAGGCTTACGTCCACTCCACAATTCCATGGGTGTTTTGGGAACAGATTTTGATGGAACTAAATTCAAAAGATGTATTACTGTATCTAAGGCATAACCCCAAAAAGAAATAGGTAAAGTTGAGTAACTCATCATGGACCTAACCATTTCTAAAAGAGTCCTATTCCTTCTTTCTTCTACACCATTTTGTTGGAGAGTTCCAGGTGCAGTCAATTGGGATACAATCCCATTTTGAGTTAAGTAATCCTTGAAATCCCCAAGAAGGTATTCGCCACCACGATCAGATCGAATGGCCTTTATGTGTTTACCCAATTGATTCTCAACTTCAGCCCTAAACTCTTTGAACTTTTCAAAAGCTTTGGACTTCCGTCTCATTAGGTACACATAACCAAATCTAGAATAATCATCAGTGAAAGTAATGAAATACTCATAGCCACCTCTTGCTTGGGTTGACATAGGACCACAAACATCCGTATGAACTAATTCTAGCAACTCTTGGGCTCTTCTACCTTTTGCATTAAAAGGTCGTTTGGTAATTTTGCCTTCCAAACAAGATTCACAAACTGAAAATTCATCAAAGTCCAATGGCTCTAAGAGACCATCTTTGATCAGTCTTTGAATTCTGTTTGGATTAATATGACCCAAACGCAAGTGCCAAAGATATGCATCATTAGAAGAAGGAAACTTTCTCTTTAATGATTTTACATGAGAGTTATTATCTAATTCAGAATTATATAATTCATGCTTATCAGGAGTTAAAATATAAAGACCATCCACAATATTGCCAGAACAGATAAACATTTTATCCTTCTTTATTACAACATTGTCTTTAAGGATAACACAATATCCATTTTTACCTAAATAAGTTGCAGAAATTAAATTCCTACGAACATTAGGTACAAATAAACAGTTTTCCAATATTAAAATCCTAGTTTCAAAGCATAAATTAAACACTCCAACAGCTATAACTGGAATCCTACTCCCATCAGCTAAGGTCAGAAACAACTCTCCTTCTTTAAGTCTTCTGGTCTCCTGGAACCCCTGCAAAGAATTGCAGATATGATTAGTACAACTTGAATCCGCACACCAGGAATCCGTGGGATTTTGTACCAAACATATTTCAAGAAGGAATGAAATTTTCATACCCTTATTGGTAGCCTTGAACTTTGGACAATTTCTCTTCCAATGTCCTTTCTCACCACAATGGAAGCATTTTCCTTTCAACTTCTTTCCTTTGTCGGCAACCCCTAAGACAATTTGTTTACCCTCTTGCTTAGTGAAGTCCTTCTTCTTCTTCTTCTTCTTACCCTTGCCTTTCGACTTAGGTTGAGAAGTAGAAGCTTCACCCACATTGGCTACAACATTAGAAGTACCAAGGATGCCTTCCGCCGCTACCAACTCATTCATTAATTCAGACAAAGAATAAATCTTTTTGTTCATGTTATAATTAAGTCTGAACTCCTTGAATGATTCCGGTAGTGACTGGAGTATCATATCCACTTGGGATTCTCCATCAATGTCGGCACCCAAAACTTCCAATGTATTCAGATTAGAGATCATTGTAAGACAATGTTCTCTCACTAAACTACCTTGAGCCATTTTGGTATTATAAATTTGCCTCATGGTTTCTTGCCTTGCAGAATGGCCTTGCTCACCAAACATCTCCTTCAGACTTAGCATAATGTCCGAAGCAAGTTCTACATCCTGCATTTGATGCTGTAGAACATTTGAGATGGACGCTAGGATGTAGCATTTGGCCATTTCATTAGATTTCTGCCAACGATCATATCGTTGTTTTTCCTCAAGAGGAGCATCTAATGAAGGAAAGCTAGGACATGGTTGAGTAAGCACATATTTGTGCTCTTCAGCTGTGAGAACTATGTCCAAGTTTCTTTTCCAGTCAACATAATTGGATCCAGTCAGTTTGTTTTGATTAAGAATGGTAACAAGTGGGCTAAATGATGCCATGTTCAAAACTGAAATAATAAACATGAATATAATAAGTAAACTGGACATTATCTATTTAGCATATAAGCATATAATATGGAACCTTAATAAAACCATAAAATAATATATGCAACGACAACCCAATCCCGCAATTAATATTCCTCGGTAGCGAGGTCATACCAATCACTTTGATTAAGCGAGGATTATCCTTATTATTAATGCTATCATGGTAACTCTTACCAAACAAAAATAATTTGCCGCTTATCCTTTAGCCTCTAAGTGATAATGACATAGCTCCGTAGGGAGGTTAACATCATACTTAGTCTAGTGTACACCATTGTCTAGAATCAATGTGAGTCACCAAGTAACTCCACGGTAGCGTGGTCGCTCTTAATGTAAAAACACACTTCATCTATCATTAAGAAGTTTAACCTGTAGTACCATGAATTAAACACCCTCCGTAGGGAGCAAGGCATATACGCCAAGGCGAGGTGATTAATCATACTACTATAAACTGACAATGGAGGCCGTGAGATCCAACCCTTGAATTTCTCTCCCACTAGATGTTTTAAATTAAAGGTTTTTAAGATTAAGAACCATAATAATGCTAGACACATTGAAAACATAATCCTAATCTCATTAGGAATAAATTTCATAATCCTAGCATTAACAAGATGGCATATATATATATATATATATTCATGTATCTCCAGACAAATTGTAACATATGAAAACACAGTTTAATATACGGATATAATATAACCCTTATATATTACATGCAAGCCTTATATATTACATGCAGACCATCCTTAATATATAAGCCTTAATATATATAATACACGGCTTCTTCAAGCAGTGCAAACATTTATACATCGTATAGTCATATTAATCCACAAAGAACATTCAAGCCTTTAAAACCATGCGGTGCATAGCCATGTAATGAATGATCCGTGCAAGCCTTAATATATTAGTCTTGAATTCATGCAGATTGTCAATTCATGCAAATCGATGTCCAAGCGGTGCAACAAAAACCAAGTAGTGCAAAAACTACTTTCATGCATTGGACGGTTACAAACTTATACCGTGCGCATGGCAGTTAACAGAACAATTACTATCAATGATCAATATCCACTCCAAGACAATTGATTCATTCAACCCTTGGCAATATATATAAATATTCTTGTAATGCCAAATTCTTCATACACTTTATATATATATATATATGCGGATTCTTCAAGCAGTGCTTGGTGTTGCAAGTAGTGCAACAATAATCCGAAAATGAAATGTCAAAGTGCACTAACGGTGCAATTAAGGATATTATCACAATCAAGACATGCACCGTATCATTTGGTGCAATCAAAACAATAACAACGGTGTCAAGTGCATTGACAACATCAAGAAATTGTTTTCCATTATTCTAAAATCCAATCACATGCTATACAATCATGAGATGAAAACCTGGCTCTGATACCAATTGAAGGATAATCTGGTTTTGTATCTCATACAAAACACATAGCGGAAGCAATCAAATGGATCTATTTCATTCATGGTTGATAATATGCACCATGTAAATTTCAGAATTCAAGAACGAGATTGTGTACCTTGATGCAGTGAAATTCAAAAACAAAAGATTCGAAATGCTTGGGAACACTTTCAATCTTCACTCCAATTCCACTTTATGCCCAAGAAGTGTGGTCTCTCAATCAGTTTCTAAAGGAGAATATTGAGTGACTTCACTCACACATGCACACCACTTCGCAATGATGTCTCACTTTTTCTTATCAAAAAATTCTGTATGTTTCTCCTTTTATAACCAACTGATTATCTAATTGGGCTGGCCTATTGGGCCTTTCCAATTGGGCTTTAGTGTGTGGCTTGGAGTGGGACCAAAAGGGACCAATAAGACAATAGCTCCAATGGGCCTTGGGCTTTTCTATCAACTCTTGAGAAGCCCAAAGTTACCATTAATTATATTTAATACCACTATATAAATATAATTGCACTCTAGGTCTTATTATTAAATTATATCCCAAGACTTTATTATACATACAACCCCTTCATAAAATATTCGTAGTAATACAAAGTCATGAATATAGACTGCCACTTTGTAAATTACTACATCTTAATCCATGAGTACCCGGTTTAATCCTTTTGAGTTATTCACCATATATTTAAAAAATCCAATTTCATAAATATATACTTTAGTCTTACTAAAGTGGTTAGGCCTAACTCTCTGAATAACTGAACCCATTAAACTTATCTCAAGGGAATATTTTATATCTCCGTTAAGAGATTATGAATTCCATCTTGAGAATATATGTTCCATCAACACTAAATGTGGCTGCCCAACATACTGAGGTTTTGACCGTTACTTTAGATCTCACTCCTGATATATCAAAACAACCTACATTTCATGATCAGGTCCATTATTCTCTCAGGATTAAGAGTTCATGTAAATACAAGTCGTGAGATTTATTATTCAATTGACAGTCGTTGGGAGAATAATAAATCTCACAGCGGTCCAGTTCAATATGTCTTAACTCTTAAAACATATCAACATATTAACTAGAAGTCACCACTTCCATGATCAAGACAAATCATCATAGTTAATATGTTATAGTCTTCGCAGATGAAATGCCCAATTTCATCACCGACTACGAACCAAAATTCTGAGTTTACAAAGAACTTGTGATCTATATCTTCTGTGACTAAATCACATAAATCACATACTATGCATCTCATGGACTATTTGATAATGTCCGAATATTCATGTTACCATTATTTTAGATAAGAATAAAACAGTTTTATTAAACACAATATTAAGTCATACTTCATTTCTTACATAATGTCATACATAATATCATACATAGAATCATATAATAGGATTTAAGGGCACATATCCCAACATTAACAAAGGTAAGTGCAGTTGCCACCAATCATTGGGTTTTTCTAAAGTGTGATTGGTCACCTGTTTCTAGTTGATTTTATTACCAATCCAAGGTTAAGAAAAAAGTGCATTTTTCCTAATCTAATGTGGATGGAAAAAAATCTCGATTTTTAGGTCTGAAAGTTTGGTTATGTGTGGGGAAGGTGTTAGGCACCCCACAACGCCTGTTCAAGAACAGTCCTATGTTTTAACAAAGCCTTAATTTTCAAAAATTGGTAGTAAAACCATGATTTTGGCATTGGCTTTCGGGGCTTTGCATACATAGGGGCTTCGAGGTTTGGCTTTTGAATGGGTTTGGTCGCAAGCTATGCTTTCCTAAGGCATTTGAACCGAGTGCTAGATTTCCACGGCGAAAATCCAGCGACACATCACCTTACTTTAGCGGCGGAAATTAGGCATCGCTTGCTTTAGGTGACACGGACTATGACAATCACACTGGAAAGGGGCAAGCAGGTGTGTGTGTGTGTGTGTGTGTGTGTGTATGTGTGTGTGTGTGTGTGTGTATGTATGTATGTATATATATATACAGGCATCATGCACAATACTAGCACATAGATCAAGAAAGTATATGCCTACATTCCTAGAGTATGGCCCAAAATATAGGTGCAGAAAAGTAAACAGGGGTCGCCATACTCTAGAGATGAGGATGAATGGTACACGACATTATATACCTAATACAAACTATCTAATGGAGAAAGGGAGGAGGAAGGAAGAGGTTTAAAAGAGTACATAACCAAAGGGAAAAATATAAACCCTCAACCTACTGACATCGCCGCTCGACTCATGATGGCATGCTTGCATCCGTGCCCTTTTTGTTTGTTCCTGGGAGATCGCGCCCTAGCTCCATGTGTCCTCGCTCCATATGTGTACATGCAAAGGCAAAGACAAGAAACCTAGTAAAACAAGCAATGGAACAAAAATGCATAGATAATAGTAAAAGGACGCAAGGTGAACAAGCAAGGCAGATATGACAAGCATAGCATGTGACAGGAGATACGGCAAGCAAGATGCACAAACAAGTGAGAAAGCAAGAAAACAAACAAGCGTAGGGTAAACAAGCAAGATAGCAACAAAAGGTGGTGTCCATGAGAGATAAATGTAGGTTTAGATCGAATGTCCATAACATCATTATGTTGAAGTATGGATGACACACTAGCGAACAAGACTCATGCATGGACATATAAGCAAGCGTGTAGAGATGCACATAAAGCCAATGGGTGGCACAAACAAGCATGGCTAGCATATCATCGCGCAGAGCAGAAAAGGGAATGGCATGCAAGGAGCAACCCGGCATCTGGAGATGCCTCCCAAATGGTTACATCCGAACAAGGCCTCATAGGCGTCGGGTGTAACCAAACAAGATCAAGCCCATGGAAGGTGCCAAGCATGGCAAAGCCTAGAGCTAGAGAGAGTAACACAAGTATAAAGCATAGAAGCAAGCAAGCATAGACATGCAAAACGGGGTGATCCAAACCCTTTGATATGGGCCAAGGTATATGGACGATGACAAAGACCATAGGGTCTTGATCAGGTCCTAACCAATGGGCCAAAACACGAGAAAGAAAGATAAAGCGACAAAAGGGCTACAATAGCACATGGCAAGACAAACATAGCGTAGGTCTAAGCACAAAAACATGGCGTGGAGAGCACAAGCACACGCAAGATGGCATAAAGCATATAGAACATATAAGCAAGGGTATGAGCATGTAAAAACATAGATCCAAGCACACGAGCATGCGAAAACATAGATCTAAGCACACAAACATGTGAAAACATAGGCCTAGGCACACAAGCATGTGGAAATGTAGATCTAGGCATACACATGGCAATGTGTGTGTGAACATGTGAAAGCTTAGCACATAGGTATGGAAGGACATGAATCCAAGCATATAAGCATGTACGGATGCAGATCTAAGCATAAAACATGGAAAAAAGCATATGAACCCCAGCGAAGCATAATCATAGACATGATATCAAGCATGTGGGCATAAAACCCTAACATCAACACAAAGTAAAGAGAGGAACAAAAAAAAGGAAACATGGCATAAAACCCTAAGCATGTAGATCTAAACATACAACCATGAAAGGGTGTAGAACTAGCCAAAAAACACATAGAAACGTTAGATCTAGGCACAAACATGTAGCACAAAGCACAAAGCAAATAGATCTAAGAAAATAACTCACATAAAGCAATAAGAATGCTAAAGAAAGCACTAAATCATGTTATTAAAAAAAAAAAAAACAAGATAAATGCTAGAAAGAGATTTAGAAGGTTAGGGGTATGGATGATGGCTAGAAAGCTACATCCACACCCCTAAACCCCAAATCCAAAGTGTAGAACCAAGGAAAGGAAAATTGGGTACAAAAGCAATACCTTGTGTTCTTGGTGAAAAGAAACAAATCAAGAGACTTTGATGTGTTCTTGGGTGTTTTTTTGGTGTTTGGAAGAGAGAAAAAATGTAGAGAGAAGCTGGGTAGAAGGGCCAATTCCAGAAAATTTCCTCCCTCTGTCTAATGTGTGCCTGGGGCTATTTATAGCCCCAGGCAAAAATTTCAAGGCAGCTGCCCTTCGAGGACTCTTCAAGGGCCGTTGGCCTCAAAAGGTATTTAATCTAGTTGATATTGACTCCCTTGGATAGAATTGATTTTTAATTTCTGAAATGGTATGAAACTGAAAAATCCAACGGTCAGATCAAAAGTTATGGCTCTCGGAAGTTTGCGATGCGTCGATCAACGCATCATCCCGGATTTCGTGAAATCTCGGCCGTTCTAACGCCGATTTTGACCCATGAATTGTTGTTGGAATGAGAATTGGATAATCTTTGCAATGGAATTGGTTTCAACCCGTTCTGACAGCCGAATCAAAATTAGGGTTTTTAGGCCCACCCGAGACCGATTTCGGGTCAAACTTGGTGAAACTCAGTCGAAGTTGCTAAAAATCTCTGAGAAGCTCGAGTTTGATGTAAAATTGTGAAAAATGTTGTTTTGTGAAAGTTTGGACCACGTTTGACTTTTGGTTAAGCCTAGAGCTAACTAGGGCATTTTGGTCATTTTGACGGAAAAAGGCACTTCAGTCGCTTTGGTGCCCAAACGGATTGCACCATATCGTTTTAGATGATCTCATGGCCCCGTAGAGAGAAAAAGATATTTTTGGATTTTTAGGGGTTTGGCATGCAAATCGAGGACAGACAAAATATGGTATCAACAGTTTCCCTTTCTTTACTTGATATCTCGAGCGTAATGAGAGGTGTCAGATAAAGAATGTGATTTCAAATTTTGTTCCCCCCAAATTTGCGTGCAGAGACTGCTCATGGATCGAGACTGGACTTTATCTGCTTGTCCTGATCTGCTACAATTGCTACTGTTAGGATTAGTGCCCTTAAATCCTATTGTATGATGCTATGTATGATATTAAGTATGGCATTATGTATGACTTAATATTGTGATTGATAAAGTTGTTTTTTTATTATCTGAAATAATCGTAACGTGAGTATTTGGACATTATCATATAGCCCATGAGATGCATCGTATGTGATTTAAGTGAAAAGTCATAGAAAATGTAAATCACAAGTTCTTTGTAAATTCAGAATTTTAGTTCGTAGTCGGTGATAAAATTGGGTGTTTCATCTACAAAGACTATAACATATCAACTAAAATGATTTATCTTGATCATGGAATTAGAAATTTCTAGTTAATATGTTAATATGTTTTGAGAGTTAAAACATATTGAACTGGACTGCCGTGAGATTTATTATTCTCTTAACGACTGTCAAATGAATAATAAATCTCACGACTTCTATTTATATGAACTCTTAATCCCGAGAGAATAATGGACCTGATCATGGAGTGTAGGTTGCTTTGATATATCAGGAGTAAGATCTAATGTAACGGCCAAAACCTCAGTATGTTGGGCAGCTACATTTAGTGTTGATGGAACATATATTCTCAAGATGGAATTCATAGTCTCTTAACAGAAATATAAAATATTCCCTTGAGATAAGTTTAATGGGTTCTATTATTCAGAGAGTTAAGCCTAATTACTTTGGTAAGAAATTACTAAAGTATATATTTATGAAATTTGATTTCATAAATATATGATGAATAACTTTAAAGGATTAAACCGAGCACTCAAGGATTAAGATGTAGTAATCTTCAAAGTGGTATTAAATATAATTAATGGTAACTTTGGACTTGTCAAGAGTTGACAAAAAAGCCCAAGGCCCATCAGAGCTAGTGTCTTATTTGTTCCCTTTTGTTCCCACTCCAAGCCACATACTAGAGCCTAATTGGAAAGGCCCAAAAGGCTAGCCCAATTAGATAATCAGTTATAAGGAGAGAAACATATAGGTTTTAGTATGAATATGAAATAGTTTGTATGTGAGTGTTGGACACTCTCTCATTCTCCCTTGAACAAATTCATAAAAACTGATTGAGAGACCACACTTCTTGGGCGTTAGTGGAATTAGAGTGAAGATTAAAAGTATTCTCAAGAACTTCTGATCTTTGTTATGAAATTCACTACTCCATGGTACACTTTCTTACTCTTGAATTCTGAAATTTACATAGTACATTTTATCAATTGCGAATAAAGTAGGTTCGTTAATTTTCTGCTGCGTATGTTTTGAATGTGATACAAGCATGTATTTTTCCATCAAATGGTATTAGAACGGTCTTCAATTTCGAATCTGTATAACATGTTTTGCGAATTTTGGAATTAGAGATAATAGTTCCATGATGTTAGAAGATTATATATGTATTTAATTTTCTGCATGGTTGTTGAAACTATGGTTTGATAAAACTGATATTGATGTTATGATGTTGTTTAAATTTGAATTCAAATATGTTGAATTGAACTTTAAGGCTATAACATCAATGGAATTCGGTTTTGATATCAAATTCTATCTATTATGTTCATATGGTGGTTGTTTGTTCATGGAAAATTGTTGAAAACTGTCTAGATCTTCTCTTTAAAAACTGAAAACAAAAGTTTTTTGTGGGTTATCTTCTTGCGAAGTTACTCACGAAAAATGCCTCTGAAGCACAAAACTTTTCGCAGGTAAGCCTTACTCACAAAACAGTCGCAAGACAGTCGCGAAAGTTTGTATATGAATTTTGTGTTTTTACTATTTTGCCTTAACTCATTTTTGCAGGAAGTGCTTAGTCCCAAGATTCTCGCAAAAATGCCACTAAAGGGAATTTTGAACTTTTTCTAAGTGTTTTCAAATATATAAAGTGCAAGGCTATGTGTGATTAGAGTACACATGTTAAAAAAAAAAAAAAAACTTTAGCTTTTAATATCTAGTGGGAGAGAGATACAAGGGTTGGATCTCATGGCCTCCATTGTTAGTTCATAGTAGTGTGAAATATATACTTTGTCTTTGTTTCGAGCTTAGCATTCCATGCGAAGAGTATTTATTTCATTGTCTTACAAGGTTGAACTTCTTGGTTTATAGTGGTTTGATCAAACATCTTGTCTTGGCTTCGAGCCTTACTCCCTTTGGAGGGTGTTTAATTCATGGAACTACAGATTAAACTTCTTAATGATGGATTATATGTGTTGTTACATTCAGAACGACCACACAACCGTGGAGTTACTTAATGACTCACATAGAATTTAGTCAATGGTGTACACTAGACTTAGTTTAATGTTAATCTCCTTTCGAAGCTATGTCATTATTACTTAGAGGCTAAAGGAAATACGACATATTATTAGTGTATGATAAGAGTTATCATGATAGCACTAATAATGAGAATAGTTCTCAATCAATCATAGTATTTAATGTTCACTCTATACTGAGGGATATTGAATTTGGGATTGGGTTGTCATTGTATATGTTATATTATGGTTTTATTAAGGTTCTATACTATATGTTTATATGCTAAATTGATATGTCCAGTTTACTTATTATAATCATGTTTATTATTTTTAGATTTGAACATGACATCATTTAGCCCACTTTTTATTATTCTTAATCAAAACAAACTGACTGGATCCAACTATGTTAACTGGTATAAGGTTGAATTTATTCAATTATGTGTTGACTTTATTCCGTGCTAAATTTGCTTGTAATTTAGCAATTAGATATCCTGTATTTAGGTGGGAACTATGTAAGGGTAGTTTGTGAGAGAGTGTGAAGAAAACTCAAGATGTGTGCAATTCAAAGGAGTCTCGCGACTAGCAAGTCGCCAAAATGGCACATGTGTGAAGCATGCAGGGGGAGCTAAAGGGTCACGATTACTGGAGCACTACAGGACAAAACTTCCAGTCTGGCCAGGCAGTTAATGTTAGGATATGTGCCCTTAAATCCTATTGTATGATGCTATGTATGATATTATGTATGACATTATGTGAGAAATGATGTATGACTTAATATTGTGTTTAATAAAGTTGTTTTATTCTTATCTAAAGTAATGGTAACATGAATATTCGGACATTATCAAATAGTCCATGAGATGCATAGTATGTGATTTATGTGAAAAGTCACAGAAGATATAGATCACAAGTTCTTTGTAAACTCAGAATTTTGGTTCGTAGTCGGTGATGAAATTGGGCATTTCATCTGCGAAGACTATAACATATTAACTACGATGATTTGTCTTGATCAGGGAAATGGTGATTTCTAGTTAATATGTTGATATGTTTTAAGAGTTAAGACATATTGAACTGGACCACTGTGAGATTTATTATTCTCCTAACGACTGTCAACTGAATAATAAATCTCACGACTTGTATTCACATGAACTCTTAATCCTGAGAGAATAATGGACCTGATCATGAAATGTAGGTTGCTTTGATATATCAGGAGTGAGATCTAAAGTAACGGTCAAAACCTCAGTATGTTGGGCAGCCACATTTAGTGTTGATGGAACATATATTCTCAAGATGGAATTCATAGTCTCTTAACAGAGATATAAAATATTCCCTTGAGATAAATTTAATGGGTACAGTTATTCAGAGAGTTAGGCCTAACCACTTTAGTAAGACTAAAATATATATTTTTGAAATTGGATTTCATAAATATATGGTGAATAACACAAAAGGATTAAACCGGGTACTCAAGGATTAAGATGTAGTAATTTACAAAGTGGCAGTCTTTATTCAAGACTTTGTATTACTACGAATATTTTATGAAGGGGTTGCATGTATAATAAAGTCTTGGGATATAATTTATTAATGAGGCCTAGAGTGCAATTATATTTATATAGTGGTATTAAATATAATTAATGGTAACTTTGGACTTGTCAAGAGTTGACAGAAAAGCCCAAGGCCCATTGGAGCTAGTGTCTTATTTGTTCCCTTTTGGTCCCACTCCAAGCCACACACTAAAGCCCAATTGGGAAAGCCTAAAAGGCTAGCCCAATTAGATAATCAGTTATGTGGAGAGAAACATACAGAATTTTATATAGAATAAAATGGTTTGTATGTTTAGTATGTGAATAACATGAAATAAGGAAGAGAGACACTCTTTTCATATTCTCTCTAGAAACATAGAACTGATTGAGAGACCACACATCTTGGGCATCAAGTGGAATTGGAGTGAAGATTGAAAGTATTCCCGAGTTCTTCTTCATTCGGTTTTGAATTTTATCGCATCAAGGTACACTTTCTTGTTCTTATATTCTGAAACCTACATAGTGCATGTTATCAATTGCGAATGAAGTAGATCCGTTTATTTTCCGCTGCGTATGTTTTGTATTCGATGCAAACATGTATATTACCCGACAATTAGCTCGTGACTCGTTCCAGTCACGAGCCTGAGTTTCCAAAATGCCCTGTTTGTTGAAAACTGACTCCTCGCATTCCTCATACACTCTACTATAAATACCCTTATACCCATAACATGTTGAAAGTCTACAGAGAGAATTTTGAGAGAGTAACCCTAGAGAAAAACAAGATTTACTCATCCTCAATCTTCATCCTTTGATTCTCCAAATTCCTCTACTCTCACCCTCTTTATTGTCATATCCTTGAGAGATACATTTAGCCACATCCCTATCTCACCATACCCATATCAGTGAGGAGGTATTTTGGTACTTAGGAAGCAGTTCAAAAGGGACCAATTTATTTGGTTGATGCAATGGGCTATTGTGGGATCTGGTAAGCTAGAGAAGACAAGGTTCGACATAACCCTATTGAAGCAAGAAGCTTGGAGGGCGTAGGTGCACTGGGTAGATTAGGCTTGGAGGGTCTTCTGCTATTCATGTATCCCAACTTCATTCTCTAGTGGATTATTGACCGCTTGGAGGGTGGCGGAGAGGTTTTTCACCTGGTACTTCAGTTTCCTCTTTGATAACACATTGCCGTTTTATCTTCGTGTTTGTACCTAGTACTTCGTGTTTGTGATTAATTATGTTTTTGAGTATGTTACCAATTTGGGTATAGCTTATATTTCATATTTCGCACGTATATTGTGATAGGCCAAGAATGTATTGACTCTTTGTGATGAATTAATTGATTAATTAGCCAAGTTTATTAATTAATCAAATTAACATGTAAGATGCATGGTAGCATAAACAAATCACCAATTAAACTAAGTATACAGTGGAAAATATATTGACACAGCGATTTGATAACGAATGGGGAAAACCTACACAACAAGAACCCCACTAGATGATTTTAAGGTCACCACTCCCGAGAATTTACTATTATCACAACAAGCGGTTACAAGTAAAGGAATCCCAGTACCTTATATCAACCTACAGTTGAACCCTTACCCCAATACCCAATTGGACTTGTTTTGTAGTGACAATCTCTCCTTTTATTGCACGGCTTACAGTATGTGACTAATTAATTGTGCGGATCTCAGTACACAACTTGATTCACCAACTAGAGAAGGATGTTGGCTGCAAAGTTTTTCAGTTCATCCAGACGATGAAGATCACGAAGTTGCTTAGTCACAAAACCCTACTATGTACAAACATAGAAGCTTTTTCAAGAAAAAGATGAACTAGGGCAAACTCTGTCTCCGGTCGCAATTTTGCATAAACAATCTTTTCCACACATGTGAGCAACCTTTAAAGGCCCTGAAAACAATCCTTATATATGTTTAGGGTTGTGAGAAAAGAAAGCCCAAACATACATTCACGGATTGGATGAAAATAAGAACAGAAAATCTGAACTTCGTAAACCTTGACAAATACCCTATCTGTTGAGCTGCTGTCGAGCTGCGGGATTCAGATAGCTTTGAGTCTCAATAGATGCTAGCTATTGAGCTAGCTGTTGAGATTTGATGAACAACACTTTTCACACTTGATTCTTGAACAAACTTGCATGGCTTTAACACTTGAACTTGAAACAATGTTTCTTGAAGTATTAAACACATTCTAGATCTACCCAAATATAAGTAAAGTTTGTTTTGTCAAAGGATTAGCCAATTGCATAAAATAGTGACATATGTTCCTAACATATGAAACACATATGTCCTAACAATCTCCCCCTTTGGCAATCCGTGACAAAACCACAACGAACAAATGAACATATGAGATAAGTCATAAATTACTCTACTCATACTCACTTGTTGAATACAATAAAATCTGTCCTAACACAAACTCTTGAAAAACTTTGCAAGAAGAGAGTTTATGGCAAGTAGACTTTGACAACCTGTATTTCTGAAACACTTTAAACAAAACTCATCAAGGCATCTTTGTGTGAAACAGAAATAGTAGATTGCATACAAGATATAAGAAGCATGTGCATAAAGAGAGAAAAGAAACAACACATGTAAGAGTATGTGAAAGACATACATCAATATATATAAACCAAATATAAGTACAATGTATGTCAAAATGGTCACAAGACCTAAGGTACAAGAGATAATTGTATCTAAAAATGAGAGAAAAGAAAAAGATACATAATATCCTCACTACATCCCTCAATATCAACACTCCCCCTAGGAAAAATCTCCTATACTAACTCTCGCCCTAACTATGACTACTCTCATAATCCAAAACTACTCCCTTTTTTTGTCACGAGTGATGAAGGGTAAGAGTGTTAAGTAGACATCTTGTTAACACTGGAAGAGATAGCATCTCCATCATCCTCATCATTAGAAGCTTCTAGAGTAGGTGAAGGAGAAGGAACGAAGCCACCCATAACCGCCTAGCATCATGCACTACGACCAACACGGGTGTTCACCTACACAACTCATCATTGAGAGTGTCGAGGTGAGCATCCATACGTTGAAGCTATGCCATGATATCCTCGAGAGTCACACTGCTCAAAGAAGAAGAGGGAGCGGATGTGGATGGAGCTGAAGAAGTGGGAGGAGCTGCTGACCCAGACTGCCTTGACCAAAACTGTGCCTCGTTCCGTTTAACGGTAGAGGCATTTATAGCACCCATAACAAAGAAGTGGTCGGACAAGGGAAAGGGATCAAAAAATGGCGTAATAACCTTGTGATAGTTAAAGGGAAGATAGCTTATCACGGGTCGCCGTATCCCTATAAACATATATTATAGAAAGAATGAAATGAGAGGGAAAATCTATAGTGAGATGCTCTAAAAGAGAAAGCAAAAACCGAGCACGGGGCTCTGTAATAGAGTTATGATAAGATAAGGGATGTAAAAAAAAAAGGCATAACCATATTCATGAATCTTAGACCTTTAGCAAAGGTCGAACATGGAGTAAACTAACGCTCACCCCAATCAGAGGGACGCTCACAAAAAGCGGACATAAGCTTGTCTTTGGACACAGTCCTTAGATGCTTACAACCAGGGTAGTTAGGATGCTCTACCCTCTGAACATGAAGCATATCGGATACAACATTCGGTGTGACCATAATGCGCATACCTCAAACGTGAGTTACAAAAAGTGGTACTAAATAATTGAATCCATGCATGTTGGAGTAAAACTCCTAGATCAGCACGGATGGACAAGCGACTGGGACGTCACACAGTGACTCCCAACCCCTATTATGAATGATAGTGGGCAGGTCAGTGTCGGAGAAGTCCGACAAAATGACTTGGCATTCCGAATGAACACCTCGTTGAGAAAAGTTCTCAAAAAAGTCTAATTTGGCCTTCTCATCACATAACCAAATGTGAGAGGGAGTGGGGTCAGAAGAAGTGGATGCCCCGGAACAAAGAGGGTTCCGAGATGGAGTAAATTTGCTTTTAGATGCCCTAGAAGCAGACTAACACAAACAGAAGGGAGAGAGGGTGAAAGAGACAATTAGAAAAGTCCCAAGCAATTCAATTATATCAAAATATATTGAAAAGAAAGAACGTATGCATGAGAATGCATGAATATGTGACATACAATAGAAAAAGTATCATGGGCTCAACCCAATCCAATCCTACCAGCACATAATCAGATAAAATATATAACACACATCTAAATGCATGAAAATATAGTTATAATGCACATGAGATGCGATGCATAAAGTTTTTAAGATCAAATCTTTAAAACCCATCTACATATTTTGCAAAAACCTCTTTGATTTTGAAAAACCCCAAAATTTTTAAAAATCCCAAAAACTTAGTTTAAAAATCATGAAATGCATGAATATGAGAGATTTAGACACTTACCAAGTGAAGAAAAAACTTTATTAAGGCCGAAAAATCCTTGAGGAAGAGGTTTGGAGTGAGCGAGAGAGGCTTTGAGTCAAGAGAGATCGAGAGAGATCAAGCGAAATGAGGCTGAGATCGCAAGAACCCTTTATATACAAGCTCAGTAATTCTCGACAGATCGAGAGGTGTCGGGAGGTGTCGAGCTTTAAAGGGTTTGATAGATACAGCTATCAATCAAGTGTCCACAGTAAAGAGGAAGCTCGATGGATCGAAGATCTGTCGAGGAGCTATCGGGGGAATAGAAAGTATGTCGATCGATCGACCTAGCTATCAAGAAGATATCGAGGAGACAGAAGGTATCTCGATCGATCGACATAGCTATCGAGAGGTGTCGAGATTGTGATAAAAAGCAACTGAAGAGCTCAATAGATAAGCTAGGTATCAAGAGGTGTCGAAGAACTGTCAAGATTGCTTTAAAAACAGTTTTTCAAGTGAAGAAAAACACTGACATGAATGCAATCAATTATGCAACTCAACCTAGGATCCAAACATCATGTTAATCTCTCAAAATCATCTTTCAACAACAAAAAGTGTTAAGCACAATGATCCCAAAACACACACACACACGCACACACACACACACACACTAAACAAGTCTAACCAAATTTATATTTCAAAAACAAGTCAAGACAGTTTAGTGAGTATACATTAACACATGTATTTCTTATGATGGCCAAATTACACTGTACTTGCACATGTATCAAACGTAGCAAAAAATATTGCATGTTGTGTGTGAAAAACATCATAAGATTGCATAAGTGTATACATGTTATGACAATTTGAGACATGAGAAAATCACTTTAACTTACACACAACCATAACTGTTTGATGTGGACTATCACCTTCGAGGTACATTCTATAACTCTCACATCTCCTAGAAACACGGTTGCAATCATATATAAAGCATTTTGATCTTTTTGCTTTTTATATTTCTTTGCATATTTTCTTTTGAGCAAACTATGCATGAGCATATAAGGGAGAGAAAGGAAATACCCAATGATGTTAAGCATTTGACATTGCACTTTTGTTATGCCAAAGCATACGGATGTCATTTCATGATTGGCGGGCAACAATGGTGAGATGGTTATTTATGCCTTTCTCTTAGGATTTTCTAGTCCTTCCCATCAAAAAGAGTGATACGAGTGTTAAGTATAAGAAATTACTTAATCTTACTCATCACAAACACGAGCAACAAAGTTCACTTGTTTAGTTGTGCATAGAGATGCTCATCTAAGCTACAAAAGATACGAAGTTTAGAAAACTTTTTTTCAATGGACATCCAAGGTACACAAGTACCAATGTAACACACTGTTTTTTTATATTTCAAATTTTCAAAATTATTTTATTATTTTTATATGAAAAACAAAATAAAATAAAACTAAAAACTGACCAAACAAAAACATGTTAAACAATACAAAGCAATGCATAAAACTAGACTGACTTAAAACAAAAAACAATAATGCAAGACATACAACCAAAAAAAAAAAAAAAAAAAAACTAGAAGGGGAGAGAGATAGAGTAAGTGACATAATCACTTGAAGCCTTTTTTCTTCCACACCTTGGAAGAACCTTTCTGTTTAGCAAACCCTTGATTTGGTGGTGAGGGGGAAGAGTTAAAACCATTTAAGTTCGAAAGGAACATGAGGGCTTTGAGGAGATCTCCAAGGGGAGCAAAAGAGGATGGAAACTGATTCTGGTTTCCTAATGCGATCATACCGTTGCTCTGTTAAGTGACTAACCACTTATAGCAATTAGGTCTAGTATGACCGGCTGCTCCACAGTGATGACAAAGATGCTGCTTCTTCTGTTTAGGCTTTTGAGAGTTAGTCTTCTTAGCCTTAGGGTTTTTGGTCTCATTCTTAGCAAGTTTAGGGGGTGCTCCTAAGATAGACTTACCCTTGTCTATGTTTTGACTAGCAAATTCATTTTTAACATTAATGTTCTCAGTTTCAACGTTATTAGCAAGAGGAACAAAAACAGTAGCACTAGAAGAAGCAATATTAGAAAAAGAGAAATCATACCCTAAACCAGTTCTGTCGAAAGTAGATTTCTATAGATTGAACGTCTCATCAAGCTTTGCACTTGAAGTCCTCTCTAGCTGAGCTCTGATTTGGAACAGTTTTGCCTCAAGCTTCTTAGTCTTTTCAGCCAAGAAGTTGTTCTCAAACCTCAGTGCTCCAATAGTCTAATTGACTTCATCAAATTTCGAGGAAAGCTCTTCTCGATCAAGCTCTAGATCACTGAGCTTCTTGGTGGCCAGCCTATATAGTTTCTCATGCTTCTTAGAAACCTTGTACAATTTCTCATAGGCTATATGGATATCATCTTAATCATCCATCTTTTCGAACTTAGATTACACCAAGTCCTCTTCTTCATCCACATCTTCAACAATCCCCACCGTAGGATTGACAGTGGCAGTGAAAGCATTTAGGATTCTGTCATCTTCATTGTTAGAATCATCCTCAGGCTCAGTGTCACTTAATGTAGCAGCAAGTGCCTTGTTCTTCCCAATGCTTTTGGGATATGTGGGGCACTCCTGTTTCATATTTCCAAAGCCTTGACACCCAAAGCACTTTGGTCCTGAGGGAACAGTGTATTGATCGCCATCCCTAGTATCCTTCTTCTCTTTGTCTTGGCTCTTAGACT
This sequence comes from Lithocarpus polystachyus, assembly GCA_033629205.1. Classification (NCBI taxonomy): domain Eukaryota; kingdom Viridiplantae; phylum Streptophyta; class Magnoliopsida; order Fagales; family Fagaceae; genus Lithocarpus; species Lithocarpus polystachyus. The sequence goes on from CM066169.1 coordinate 1,637,404, forward strand.
GACTTGACTGTCTACAGTCCTTATTGAAGCCCTTTGCATTGGCATTCTTCATGAACTTCTTGCATTTCTGAGTGATGTACGACTTCATCTTAGAATCCTCATCATCAGAAGACTCATTCGTGTCACTACTCTTGGCCTTCAGTGCCATGCTCATTCACTTGCTCATTTTCCCGATCCTTGTCAACCCTAACTCATAGCTCTGCTGTTGGACTAATACATTTTTGTATCGCATACAAAACATACGCAACGGAAAATTAATGGATTTACTTCATTCACAATTGATAACATGTACTATGTAAGTTTCAGAATACAGGAGTAAGATAGCATACCTTGGTGCGGTAAAATTCAAAACAAAAATTAGAAGCCTTTGGGAACACTTTTAATATTCACTTCAATTCCACTTAATGCCCAAGAAGTGTGGTCTCTCAATTAGTATCTAAGGAGAGAATAAGAGAGTGTCTAACACTCACATACAAACATTTCATTCCTTGTAAGATCTTAATGAAAAACACTTATGAAAATACTTATAAAATTCTGTATGTTTCTCTCCTTATATATAACTGATTATCTAATTGGGCTGGCCTTTTAGGCCATTCCAATTGGGCTCTAGTATGTGGCTTGGAGTGGGACTAAAAGGGAACCAATAAGACTTTAGCTCCAATGGGCTTTGGGCTTTTCTGTCAATTCTTGACAAGTCCAAAGTTACTATTAATTATATTCAATACCACTATATGAATATAATTGCACTCTAGGCCATATTAATAAATTATATCCCAAGACTTTATTATAAAATCATCCCCTTCATTAAAATATTCGTAGTAATACAAAGTGTTAGGTTCTAAGGATTAGGATCTAATGTATTTAGAACTTCAATTTGTATGTTGGCAAACCATGATCAAAACAATGTTTAGTCGTGTGTTAGACTTGCTCAAAGTATGGGTCTTAATGTAAAGTTGGAATCGAGTTTTTATGCAGAATTACTGTTCACTTTCTGTATAACTCGATCGATCGAAAATTAGGCTCGATCGATCAAAAATCGGGAAGATCGTTTTTCTGCAGAAAATTCCAACTCAGCCCTAGTCCATTTAATGTAAAGGGTTTTATATTTTGCCCTAAGTATATAAGGGAAAACCCTAGCCACGTTTTAGTGTTCTGAATGCTGTGTTTGTGAATCTCATTGTGAGATCTAGAGGTGTTTACCTTCACATACACTTAGGGTTTACAAACTTGAGATTCATGTCAAGAGTTGTGTAGATCAATACAGTTGTAGAATCAAAAGAGCACAAAGATATACAAGCAGGTGCGCTTGTGGATTTGCTGAAGAATTCAAGAAAGAAGGAGTCCGTGGATCTCGGAGCTATCATGGGGTCATGGTAGTAAGTTTCCTACACTTGGGTAGCAACAAGATGTTAGTGGTCTAAGTCTTGTTGTGTAAACTTCGATTCTTTCATAGTGGATTCAGTTTACCTTGAGGATAGCTAGGTCAAATCCTCCCCAGGTTTTTACCGGTGTGGTTTCCTGGGTCATCATATCTTTGTATTATTTATTTTCCGTTGCTTTGTTATTTTTGCTTATTTGTGTTAACCTAGATTTAATTAAATTACCTAAGTTAATCACTTGGCTAATTCACTAGGTTAATCTGTTTGGGTTTAAGGGGTCTAAACGAACTGACAAGTGGTATCAGAGCGGGTAGCTTTTGTTTTGATCCTTTGATCTTTTAGCTGATCCTTGACCCCTGTTGTCATGGAACACGGACACTCTCTTGTTGTTCCACCTCACTTTGATGGAAACAACTATGGATATTGGAAAGTAAGGATGAAAGCTTTCCTGAAATCCATTGATGAGAGAGTTTGGAATTCCGTTGAATACGGATGGGAGAAGCCCACTACTCCTGTGAGTGAGTGGCAAACTTCTCAAAAGGAGGCAGCCGCTTTTAATAGCAAAGCTATGAATGCTATTTTTAATGCTGTTTCCATGGAGGAATTTAAGAGAATCTCTAATGTTGAGGTTGCTCATACTGCTTGGAAAATCCTCCAGACTGTGCATGAAGGCACGAAGGCAGTTAAGATTAATAAGTTGCAGCAATTAACCTCTAGATTTGAAAGCATTAGAATGAATGATGATGAATCCTTTGATGAATTCTATGCTAAATTGAATGATATTGTTAATTCTGCTTATAATTTGGGTGAAATCTATGATCAACCTAAAATTGTTAGGAAGATTCTTAGATCTTTGACTGAGGACTTTAGACCCAAAGTGACTGCCATCACTGAGAGCAAGGATGTGGACTCCATCCCTGTGGATGAACTTGTAGGATCTCTTCAGTCCTATGAGTTAGACCTTCCTAAGACTAACAAATCCAAATCAATGGCTCTTAAGTCTGTTGATGATGTTGATGATGGTGGATTTGATGATGAACTCTCTGCTACAGAGATTGCCTATCTTGCCAAGAACTTTAGAAACTTTCTTAGGAACAATAACAGAAGGGCAAGAGGCAAGAACACTGTTGAACCTAGAAATTTTAGGAAGAATGATCCCATTAAAGTCAATAACACTGAAAAACCTAAGGAGAAAGTGGGACAGCCTTCTAATAATTCTTTGGGACAACAATGTTATGGTTGTCAAGGGTATGGTCATTTAAAATCTGAATGTCCTACATACTTGAGGTCTAAGGGTAAAGCTATGGTTGTAACCCTTAGTGATGATGAAGTTTCCGACAATGAATCCGCTAGTGATGAGGATGGAAACTTCATTGCTTTCACTGCTACTATGGTAGTTAATGAAAGCATGTCTGTTGAAGAGAACCCTTCTGATGGGGAACTCTCTGAGGATGCAGATTTACAGGAAGCCTACAATAAACTTTGCAAAGTTGCTGCAAAGGATGCCATGAATGTTGAGTTAGGCTTGAAGAAAATTGCATCTTTGGAACTTGAAAAGAAAAATTTACTTGTTAAATTGTTTGATGCAAATGAGCTTTTGAATAATGTGAAAACTGAGAACATGCTCTTACTTGATAAAGTTAAATGTTTGGAACTTGATTTATCTGTTGCTAGAGAACAAACTAATAGGTCTGCAAGCTCCAAACTTGATCACATGCTGAGTATTCAAAAGTCTCCTTCTGATAAAACTGGTTTAGGTTATGAGGAAAGTATTTCTGTGCTTGAACCTTCTTCCACTAAATTTGTTCCTTCTTCTGAACCTCCTAAGAGTGAGATTGTCAAACCCTCGGTAAGTGAACCTGTCAAACCTATAAATGTTACTCCACCTAGAAAGATTAGGGTTGACCTTCAAGCTTCTCATTCTAGAGCTTCTACTTCTACTAAGGGCAAATTGCATAATAAGCCTGCAAGGGTTTGTCATTTTTGTGGAAAACCTAGACACATTCGTCCAAATTGTTTTAAGTTGCAAGCTGCGAAGCGAGCAAATAAAACTAAAGTACCTGTGCCTCAAGCACATGATCCTATGGTACTTATTGGTGAATTGGTAAAGGCGTTAAACCTTTATTCCAATCCTGGAGTTGCTCAGAATTCTAATATGAATCATAACTCCAATGCAAGAGTTGCATCTAAAAAGTTTTGGATGCAAAAGGCTCAATCTAATTGAGTCTGTCTGACATGGTCCTTGTGCTTCAATGCTCTATCTTTTGTGACCTCTGTTTCTAGGATTTGCATTGCATTACATTCATGCATTTCATTCTACGATTTTTTTTTTTATATAAAAAAAAAAAATTTTTTTTGCAAATTGTGTTTTTGTTATTTTTTCTTGAATTTGAAGACAAGGTTGGTCAATCAAATTTTACATGTCATATGAATGTACCTTGTTTAGCTTTGATGCACTTATTTCTATTGCACTTTACTAGCTAAAGTTTGTTGTGCATGTTGTGTGGGACGATGCTATATTTGTTGATCACATGATCTTGATCTTGAAGTCTTATGTCTTTGATTGTTGGACTTGAACTTATTGAGAAAGGCATAAATAACCATCTCATCACTGTTTATTAGCCAATCATGAACACCTTAGTGCATATCGTAAGATTTTGTGCTCGAGAAAGTGTAGCACATGCACAAAAAGAACATAAGGTGTAGCCTCTATTAAAACTGGTGTGTACATTATTGGGCTATAATAATCTCACAAATTCAAATAAAATTGGTGTGTACATTATCCCGGCTTTTATTAAGTTTCTAATCATTTAATTTGAATATTAATAATGAGGCAAATCAAGAAACTTACATGATTGCAAGCTTTTATTCTAGGAGATGTGGGAGTTATAAGATGTAACTCTTTAAGTAATAGTCTATTTCAAATTCATGTGATGGATTTTGTAGAAATTGTGATTGATCTCTATGTGTATATCACCTCACATGTTTCTCAAGCTTATGCTAGTTGCACACACTACACAAGTTATTCTTTGCTAAGCTGTGTACATGATATTGTGTGTGTTTTTGGCCTGACCAACCAAGTTTGAGAATTTCTGAAAATTGATGCAGAACATGTTTGCTTGTTTGTTTTTTTGGGGTATTGAAAGACATTTTTTTTATTTGAAGAAATCTGGGTTGAATTCATGTGTTTTTGGAAAACATTTCATCTCATACTCATGCATTTGTCTCATAAAATCTGATGCTTTGAGAAGTGACTCACTGAAATTGGTGTGTTTTTCAAAAAATTAATTTTTCCAGAATTTCGATCGATCGAAACTGATTTTCGACCGATCGAAAATGTTTCAAAATCAGTGTTAAAGTTTCTGGTTGACTCGATCGATCCAAACTAAATTTGGATCAATCGAAGCTGTTTTCGACCGATCGAATGTAATTTTCGATCGATCGAAAATCGTGCCGGATGTTTTTAAAAAGGGAAGTTTTTCAAGTGTCTTTTCACTTTTTCAAATTCTTTTCAAAACTTTTTCCTTCCTACCAACCGGTCAATCATTTTTTGTTGGATTTTGTCGTTTTGCTCCGTTCTTTTTGCACCTAATCTCTCCTTCAAGGCCGGTAAGACCTTTTTTGCCCCTTCCTTTGCATTTATTTTCGAGTTTCATGCATTTTTTCATGCATTTTTTGGGTTATTTTCGGAATTATTATTTTGGCAAATTTGGACGTGATTTTGGATGTTTCTTTCTCAAATTTTTCATGGGTTTTTGTGGGGACACTATACACAAGCACTACAAGTGGTTTAATTTGATTAATTTTGTGTTTTGTGGAAAATTTAAAATTCTAGGGCTTGAAATTGAGAAAATTTGGGGTTTTGTTCAATTTGAGTTAAATTGATGAAATTGGCTTGTTGGATTGTTTAATTTGATCATTATATTGAGTTAATTGGATGTTGTGTTGATCAATTAATCAATTTGTTGTGTTTTGAAAAATTGGATTTTTTCAATTTGGGTCTTTTTGATACCAATCACTTGCTCAAGCTAATTTTGTTAATTTGGATCATAATGGAACATGTCACTGCATTAGTACATGCATCATTTTATGCTCATGCATCATATAGAATTGATATTTTCTATATTTTATGCTGTGCTAACTTGCAGTCTGCCCTTGGTATTTGTTTTTGCTCTTCTCTTTCTGTGTCACTCTCTTTTCCTTAGCACTATGCCTAGAAAAACTAGAGCCCATAGGACTTCTGATTCTTCTCCTTCTTTTGACACTGAGCGGTTCCCTAGTGAGTCAAATCAAGTCACCTATGAGACTCTGAACCTTAGGCGTCATATTTGGGCTGAGCATAGGGTCGTCCTAGATGAGGTAGATCCTGAGGTGCGATGTAATTTTACACGTCGGGGTTGGTTACCTTTGCTCGAGTATGAGCATTCTCCTCCTCCTGCCACCTTGATTAGAGAGTTCTATTCGAACCTCTCTATCCATGTCTACGATAACGACACCTTGGTAAAGGTGTGGTTACGTGGTGTGGAGTATCGCATTACCCCTCAGGTAGTGTCTGATGCTCTTGGGGTGCCCATTGTGGACCATCCTGTTTTTCCTTACGAGGAGTCTCCACCCCTTGATGACGTCCTGTCATACATCACTGGGTCTTCTATCCGGTGGGGTTCTGATCCTCGGATCACTTCTGCTGAGCTTTCTGAGCTTCACTATCTTTTCTTTAGGATAGCGTGTCATTCTTTGTGGCCTATTTCGCATGTCCACACCATCCCTCTTGAGCGATGTGTGTTTTTGTATGCTCTTGTCACTGATGCGCCTATCAGTTTTCCACATTTGTTCCTTCGTTCTTTGAACGAGGTTCATCGGTCTAGTTCTACGGCTCATGCTTTGTTTTTTCCTATTTTTATTCATAGGATTCTCCTTTTTCTTGGTTTTGGTGAGTATCCTACTTCTGAGCCTGTACATGTCATTGCTCCTATCGGTGCTACCTTTTTGAGGCAAAGGGCTGCTCAACTTCGAGCTAGCTCTAAGCGTCCTAGGGTAGAGTCTTCCGGTGTCACTCCACCCCCGTCTTCTTCTACAGATACTCATGCAGCTGGGACGTCTTCTGATCCTGCTGTTGCTGCTGCTGCTGCTGATGTTCCTCCACCGTTTGATGAGGTTTCTGACCTTCGTCGGACACTTGATACTGTCGTGACAGTTCAGGCGGCTCATGGTCAGCTTTTGGTGGACATCCTTGATGAGCTACGTGCGTTACGAGCGGATTTGGAGAGCTCTCGTCGATCTCCTCCACCTCCTTTTGATGATGAGTGAGTGCCCTTTGGCAATTCGTCACAAAAAGGGGGAGTGCATGTTATGTTCATTTGTATCTTGGAGATTTTTTTTGGAGATTTACATTTTAGGGGGAGTTTTGTTTACTTGATAGTGATACTGCGGAGCTTGTGGAGTTATTAGATTGTATCTAGGTGCTTCACTGTGTATACTCATTTTTTAGATCTTGTTTAGGACATATTTTTGTTGTGATACATTTTTATGTATATGTTTCTTATTTCACTATACTTCATTGCTTATTGATTTATATTTATGATGTTATTCATGATATATGTCTTTATTTTGTGTTATGTGAAATCAAGAAGTTTTTTTTATATTCCTTGTTTCTTTTTTCCACACATGCGTTTATGTGTTTGTTAAGTGTTACAGGAATATACAGGTTGCTTTCAGTCGAGCTGCTGTCTACTTTGCAACTGTTGGATAGTAGTCTAGGTTGAATTGTCAAGTGGCTTTTTATTGTAATGGGCTATTTTAATTTGTAACTTTGAGCTTTTTGTTATGTCTGTGTTTTGTCACGGATTGCCAAAGGGGGAGTTTGTTAGGTTCTAAGGATTAGGATCTAATGTATTTAGAACTTCAATTTGTATGTTGGCAAACCATGATCAAAACAATGTTTAGTCGTGTGTTAGACTTGCTCAAAGTATGGGTCTTAATGTAAAGTTGGAATCGAGTTTTATGCAGAATTACTGTTCACTTTCTGTATAACTCGATCGATCGAAAATTAGGCTCGATTGATCGAAAATCGGGCAGATCGTTTTTCTGCAGAAAATTCCAACTCAGCCCTAGTCCATTTAATGTATAGGGTTTTATGTTTTGCCACGTTTTTAGTGTTCTGAATGCTGTGTTTGTGAATCTCATTGTGAGATCTAGAGGTGTTTACCTTCACATACACTTAGGGTTTACAAACTTGAGATTCATGTCAAGAGTTGTGTAGATCAATACAATTGCAGAATCAAAAGAGCACAAAGATATACAAGCAGGTGCGCTTGTGGATTTGCTGAAGAATTCAAGAAAGAAGGAGTTTGTGGATCTCGGAGCTATCATGGGGTCATGGTAGTAAGTTTCCTACACTTGGGTAGCAACAAGATGTTAGTGGTCTAAGTCTTGTCGTGTAAACTTCGATTCTTTCATAGTGGATTCAGTTTACCTTGAGGATAGCTAGGTCAAATCCTCCCCAGGTTTTTACCGGTGTGGTTTCCTGGGTCATCATATCTTTGTGTTATTTATTTTCCGCTGCTTTGTTATTTTTGCTTATTTGTGTTAACCTAGATTTAATTAAATTACCTAAGTTAATCACTTGGCTAATTCACTAGGTTAATCTGTTTGGGTTTAAGGGGTCTAAACGAACTGTCACAAAGTCATGAATGTAGAATGCCACTTTGAAAATTACTACATCTTAATCCTTGAGTACCTGATTTAATCATTTATGTTATTCATCATATATTTACGAAATCCAATTCCATAAATATATACTTTAGTAAATCCTTACTAAAGTGGTTAGGCCCAGCACTCTGAATAACGAAACCCATTAAACTTATCTCAATGGAATATTTTATATCTCCGTTAAGAGATTATGAATTCCATCTTAAGAATATATGTTCCATCGACACTAAATGCGGCTGCCCAACATACTGAGGTTTTGTTCGTGACTTATAGATCTCATTCCTGATATATCAAAGCAACTTACACCTCATGATTAGATCCATTATTCTCTCAGGATTTAGAGTTGATGTAAATAGAAGTCATGAGATTTATTATTCATTTGACAGTCGTTAGGAGAATAATAAATCTCACTGCGGTTCAGTTCAATATGTCTTAACTCTTAAAACATATCAACATATCAACTAGAAGTCTCCACTTCCATGATCATGACAAGTCATCTTAGTTGATATGTTATAGTCTTCGCAAATGAAATGTCCAACTTCATCACTGACTACAAACTAAAATTCTGAGTTTACAAAGAACTTGTGATTTATATCTTCTATAACTTTTCACATAAATCACATACTATGCATCTCATGGACTAAAATAATGTCCCATTAGTTCATTTATAAATAGTCTCATATAATTAAACAATTTAATCATTTATGACATGCCAATAAATTGGATTTTAAGGCATAAACCCCAACATCTGCAAGTTGCCAACCAGTTTTGTCAAAGAAATTTTATCAATATCCTTTGATTCCTCTATTGTGGTGATCTTGGCATGGAATCTCTCGGGTAGAGATCTGAGCATCTTTCTCACAATCTTTGGTTCAGGAATGGTTTCCCCAAGATTACAAGCTGAGTTCACTATGTCCTTGAGCTTGGCATAAAACTCATCGAACGACTCATCCTCCTTCATATTAATCTCTTTGAAGCTTGTAGTGAGCCTCTGTAGCTTCAAATCCTTGACAACCTTGGTTCCCTCATAGATTGTCTGGGGAATGGTCCATGCCTCCTTAGCAATTTCAGTGGATGATATCTTTTTGAACTCCTTATTGGTGACTGCACTGAACAATGCATTTAATGCCCTGTTGTTGAAGTTTGCCGCCTTGATCTTAGCATCATCCCAATTGGCCGGCGTTTCCGTAGGTTTAGTCCAGCCTATCTCCATAGATTGCCACATCTTCTCATTTAGAGACTGCAAGAAAGCTCTCATGCGTACTTTCTAGTATGCATAGTTAGAGCCATCATATAAAGGTGGTATAATAAGAGACTGTCCTCTATCCATGACAAACAGGATTCAATGGATCACACAACAAAGATTAAAACCTAATCAAAGTGTGCCTGCTCTAATAAGACTTAATAGGCCAAGAATGTATTGACCCATTGTGATGAATTAATTGATTAATTAGCCAAATTTATTAATTAATCAAGTTAACATGCAAGATGCATGGTAGCACAAATAAATCACCAATTATACTAAGTATGCAGCGGAAAATAAATTGACACGATGATTTGTTCATGAATGGGGAAAACCTACACGACAAAAACCCCATCGCATGATTTTAAGGTCACCATTCTCAAGAATTCACTATTACCACAATAAGTGGTTACAAATAAAGGAATTCCAGTACCTTCTACCAACATACAGTTGAACCCTTACCCCAATACCCAATTGGACTTGTTCTGTAATGACAATCTCTCCTTTTATTGCACAGCTCCCAGTACGAGATTAACTAATTGCGCGGATCCCAGTACGTGACTTGATTCACCAACTAGAGAAGGATGCTAGCTACAAAGTTCTTTAGTTCATCTAGATGATGAAGATCACGAAGTTGCTTTGTCACAAAACCCCACGGTGTACAAACACAGCAGCTTCTTTAAGAGAGAGATGAACTAGGGCAAACTCTGTCTCCAGTCACAATTTTGCATGAACAATCTTTTCCACATATGAGAACAACCTTTGACGGCACTTAAAATAATCCTTATATATATTTAAGATTGTGAGAAAAGAAAGCCAAAACATACATTCACAGATTGGATGAAAATCAGAACAGAAAATCTAAACTTCATAAATCTCGACAAATACCCTATCTATCGAGCTGCTATCGAGTTACGGGATTCAGAAAGCTCTAAGTCTTGATAAATGCTAGCTGTCAAGATTTAATGAGAAGCACTTTTACAGTTGATTCTTGAACAAACTTGCATGGCTTTAACACTTGAACTTGAAACAATTTTTCTTGAAGTATTAAACACATCCTAGATCTACCCAAATACAAGTAAAGTGCATTTTGTCAAAGGATTAACCAATTACATAAAATAGTGACATATGTTCCTAACATGTGAAACACATATGTCCTAACATATTGTTTGATTATAAGCTTGCATTGGTAATTTTCTTTTTGGGGGTCTAAACATTTATTGGTGTTTTACACACTATTTGAACTTTCAACTGGAAAAGAAATTTGGACATTGTTCTTATAGCTAAAGAGCACAAATATGTGCTTACTCAACCATGTCCTAGCTTTCCTTTTATTAGATGCTCCTTTTGAGGAAAAACAGTGATATGATCATTGACAAAAATCTAATGAGATGGCCAAGTGTTACATCCTAGCATCTATCTCTAATGTTCTACAGCATCAAGTGTAGGATATAGAACTAGCTTCAAACGTTATGTTAAGTCTGAAGGCGATGTTTAGTGAGCAAGGCCATTCTGCAAGACAAGAAACCATGAGGCAAATTTATAATACCAAAATGGCTGAAGGCAGTTTAGTGAGGGAGCATTGTCTTACAATGATCTCTAATCTGAATACACTGGAAGTTTTAGGTGCCAATATTGATGGAGAATCCTAAGTGGATATGATACTCCAGTCACTACAGGAATCATTCAAGGAATTCATACTCAATTATAATATGACCAAAAGATTTATTCATTGTCTAAATGAATGAATTAGTTGGTAGTAGCGAAAGGCAATCTTGGTTCATTTAGTGTTGATGCTAATATAGCTGAAGCTTCTACTTCTCAACCTAAGTCAAAATGCAATGGTGAAAAGAAGAAGAAGAAGAAGAAGAAGGACTTCACTAAGCAAGATGGTAAACAAATTTTCTTAGGGGTTGCCGACAAAGGAAAGAAAACCAAAGTGTTTCCATTGTGGTGAGAAAGGACATTGGAAAGGAATTATCCAAAACTCAAAGCTGCCAATAATAAGAGTATGAAAAATTCATTCCTCCTTATAATATGTTTAGTACAAAATCACACGGATTCCTGGTGTGTGGATTCAGGTTGTACTAATTATATCTGCAATTTTTTGCAGGGGTTCCAGGAGACCAGAAAGCTTAATGAAGGGGAATTGTTTCTTACTATGGCTGATGGGAGCAGGATTCCGATTGTGGCTGTTGGAGTCTTTAATATATGTTTTGAGTCTAGGGTTTTAATATTGGAAGACTGTCTATATGTACCTAATGTTCGTAGGAATTTAATTTCTGCAACTTATTTAGGTAAACATGGATATTATGTTATCCTTAAAGACAATGTTGTAATAAAGAAGGATAAAGTGTTAATCTGTTCTTGCAATATTGTTAATGGTCTTTATATTTTAATTCTTGATAAGCACGAATTATATAATTCTGAATTAGATAATGACTCTCATGTAAAATCATTAAAGAGAGTTTCCTTCTACTAATGATGCATATCTTTGGCACTTGTGTTTGGGTCATATTAATCCAAACAAAATTCAAAGACTGATCAAAGACGGAATCTTAGAGCCATTGGATTTTGTTGAATTTTCAATTTGTGAATCTTGTTTGGAAGGCAAAATGACCAAACGACCTTTTAATGCAAAAGGTAGAAGAGCCCAAGATTTGCTAGAACTAGTACATTCAGATATATGTGATCCTATGTCAATCCAAGCAAGAGGTGGCTAAGAGTGTTTCATTACTTTCACTAATGATTACTCTAGATTTCGTTATGTGTACCTAATGAAATGGAAGTCTGAAGCCTTTGAAAAGTTCAAAGAATTTAGGGTTGAACTTAAGAATCAATTGGGTAAACGCATAAAGGCTATTCGATCTGATCGTGATGGTGAATACCTTCTTGGGGATTCAAGGATTATTTAACTGAAAATGGGATTGTATCCCCATTGACTGCACCTGGAACTCCTCAACAAAATGGTGTAGCAGAAAGAAGGAATAGCATTCTTTTAGATATGGTTAGGTCTATGTTGAGTTATTTGACTCTACTAATTTCCTTTTGGGGATATACTTTAATCACTGCAATGTATCTTTTGAATTTAATACCTTCAAAATTTGTTCCCAAAACGCCCATGGAATTGTGGAGTGGGCGTAAGCCTAGTATGAAAAATCTCCTCATTTGGGGTTGTCCAGCACATATGTTAAAAAGGAAGCCTAGTAAATTGGAACCAAAATTAGAAGTGTGTTTGCTTGTGGGTTATCCAAAAGAAACTAGGGGTTATTTATTGTAACACCCGTCTCATTTAAATTTAATTTAATTGCTTCTAGAGAGTAGATTTGATAAATTGCTTAATTTATTTTGGAGGAGATAATTAATTTTATATTGTGATTTTTTATAATGATAACAATAATAAAAATAATATTAAGGTGTTTAGTGGGAATATAAGTGGGTCTTAGAAGTTTATTTTAGTGTAGTGGGCTTCTAAATTTTCAGCCCAACTGAAATTAGCCTTATCATGGAATTGGCTTCTGAATTTTCAGCCCAAGTGCAACAGCTTATTATAAAAGAAAATTAGGGTTTCTCATAAACAAAAGAATAGGAGGCTGTGCACTTCAGGGCAGCCAGCAACTTCATCTTGGTTTTGAGGTAAGCATCATTCTAGGAAAGTCTTTTTTTTCTTTTATTTTGCTGGGATTTCATCATTGACATGTTAGTGTTAGGGTTAGTATTAAGTTTGCTGGAATTTCAATGATAATCATGTTTTTATGAATTTCGTTCTTGGCGTTGGAATTCATATGCCAGGATTCACTTATACATGTGATATATAGATTGAAGTTTATCGTTGGCCATAAACTTCTGAATTGATAGTTAATGAATGAATGCCGTGTGCATGTGTTTGTTGCATTGGTTGCAATGCTTGGATATATGAATATATAAATTACAGCATTACAAGAAACGGTTATATGGATATATAAATTTCGGCATTACAAGAATATATATTAATATGTTAACTGCCATGAGAGAAGTTTTGCACCGCTTGGCATGTTTACTTTGTTATACATATTTTATATATATATATATATATATATATATAAGGTGTAATCATCCTAATGGTATATTACGTATATTACATGCAAGCCTTGGCATGTTTTCCTTTGTAATATATAAGGCTTATATCTATATATATATTACAATTATTAGTGCATTTGATGGTTTGATTCGTATTGGTTGACCGAATTGTATAGAATTGCAATTTTTGGGCAGCTTTACAATTAAATATATGAGTATTTTAGATGTTAGTTTAGGGAATGCTTTACAATTATTTTAAACTAGAATAGGTTTGGGGGTATGTTAGAAATACACGTTAAATGTTATCTTGCCAAATCTTCATAGTGGTTGAGGAATTGTTTTATCAAGAGGACTTTGTGGTTATTAAAGAACCCGCCCTTATTGAATTGTTTAATTATTATTTAGGTTCTAGTTGACGTTGTTTCGAGCAATTGAAGTGAAGCTTGGTTTAGCCACTAGAGGTAAGTAGACTTCAACACATGACGTCTCTCAAGACGTATGTATTTATATATATATATATATATATACATATATGTATAATTGTGGTAAAAATATATTTATATATATATATACATACACATAATTGCAAAAGTGAAGTTTCAAAGACTTATACCATTGTTAGTGCTTTATACATACTCAAACTCTATTATTTATTGTATATTATCGTGAAACTGTATATGTCAAGAGTGTTTCAAATGGTCAACTAGACAGTCTGCAACCTTTGCCAACACAGGGTTAAGTGTTGGTCTTCGGCCGAAGCAGTGTTAGTGTGGTGTGGTGCAGTGTTATTGTTGCTCTTCGGAGCTAGTGTTGCCTCTTTGAGGTTAGTGTTATTGTTCCCATGGGAAATCACCCACCGAGTGTTTAGCAGCTTTTGTCTATATTTGACTAATATTTTTCATATTGAATTACTGTTTATTTGCTACTGTTCTTTTAGGTGAAAAAGTGTTTATTTTCAAAATAAAGTGTTTCTACCTATTTGGTGCATATTGGCATATTAATGTGGTTATTATTGTATTAATGTTTACAGCGTTATAGTGATATATTTTATTTTAACAGCTTTATGGAATAAATTATATTACAGTTTAAACTAATTGTAATTGTATTGTGAGGACTATATTTTGTCAAAAATATTATCGTTTTGTTTTGGAAGACATCCTCATGTTTGTAGTCTCTTATTGAGCCTTTAGCTCACCCCTTTTTCCATCCTTTCAGATTAGAGGCTTGGAGTGTATTTTGGTGGTAGATCAGTGAAGCCTTAGATTGATGACTGCGTTTGGAGCTTGGATAGTTGCTGAGTTGTTTTAGTAAAATTGTTTCAGGACAATGAGATTATTTTTTTTGGAACTATTTTGAGTTGTTATTTGGGGATTTTACATACAAGAATATTATTGTTGTTTTGTTTTTATGGATATTTAAGGAAATCCGTTGATGAAATAAGAAGTTTATTTGAGGTTTTAATTACGCTCTGTTCCATTATGTCATTGTTGATTATTTCTACGATAGGTTATGCATCTAAATCCTTCTTAAGGGTTTGGGGTGTTACATTTATTCTATAGTCGTAAACATAACAAAGTTTTTGTTAGTACAAATGCTAAATTCTTAGAAAATGACTATATGAATAATTTTACTCCTAGAAGTAGAGTTGTTTTGGCTGAAATGAATGAACCTGTAAATGAACAACCAATGGATGAAATTAGGGATGATGTGGCTGTATTAGATACACCACAAGATACTACTCATGAGAAATCTAGTACACAGGTGCCTCATCGTAGTGGGAGGATTGTTCGACTACCTATAAGATTTATAGGTCTGGGAGAAACTTATGAAACTATCTCAGAAGAGGCCGAAACTGATCTTTACACTTACGAAGAGGCAATGAATGATGTAGATGCACATCATTGGGTCAAAGCTAGGAAATCTGAATTAGATTCCATGTATTCCAATCAAGTTTGAGATCTTGCAAAGGCGCCTAATGGCATTTAACCTGTTGGTTGCAAATGGGTTTATAAAAGGAAGAGAGGGATAGATGGAAAGGTTGAAACCTTTAAAGCAAGGCTAGTGGCGAAATGGTATACACAAAAAGAAGGTATTGAATATGAAGAAACCTTTTCACTAGTAGCAGTACTTAAATCTATCAGAATTCTCATATCCATTGCTGCTCAATATGATTATGAGATTTGGCAAATGGATGTCAAGACTACTTTTCTAAATGGCAATCTTGAAGAAGAAATCTATATGATGCAACCGGAAGGTTTCATATCAAAGAACCAAAAGCATATAGTATGCAAGTTGAAAATGTCCATTTATGGACTTAAGCAAGTATCTAGGTCATGGAACACCAGATTTGATCAAGCAATCAAGTCATTTGGTTTTAAACAAAATCTTGATGAACCATGCGTGTACAAAAGACATCAAGATAAAGTAGTAATGTTCCTAGTACTTTATGTTGATGATATTCTACTCATTGGAAACGATGTAGGAGAAATGTTATCAGTAAAGGTTTGGTTGTCAAGCCAATTTGATATGAAGGACTTGGGTGAGGCTAACTTTATTCTAGGGATCAAGTTTTGGCGAGATCGCAAGAATAAGATGTTAGGCTTATCACAAGCTAGATATATAGATAAGGTTCTAGAGCGGTTTAGCATGCGAAATTTCAAGAAAGGATTAGTTCCTTTCAGACATGGAGTTCCTCTATCTAATGACCAAAGGCCTAAGACTTAAAAGGAAGAAAATATGATGAGACAAGCTCCTTATGCTTTTGCAGTAGGAAGTCTCATGTATGCCATACTTTGTACTAGACCAGATATCTGTTATTTAGTTGGCATGGTTAGCCGATATCAATCAAATCTAGGACCAAAACATTGGCAAGCTGTAAAGTATATTCCCAAGTATCTATGGAGAACGAGAGATTATATGCTTGTTTACCGATGTGAGAATTTGATTCCCATTGGCTATATAGATTTAGATTTTCAATCAAATCTAGATTTTAGAAAGTTCATTTCAGGTTGTGTGTTCACCTTGGGAGGTGGAGCCATAAGTTGGAGGAGTGTTAAGCAATCTTGCATTGCAGACTCCACCATGGAAGCTGAATATGTTGTTGCTTGTGAGGCGGCAAAGGAAGTTGTTTGGCTTAAGAAATTCCTTTCTGATCTTGGTGTTGTGAGAATAGAGCAAGTTCCTATCACATTGTTTTGTGACAATAGTGGAGCGGTTGCACAATCCAAAGATCCAAGGAATCATAAGAAAGGAAAGCACATTGAGAGAAAGTATCACATCATTCGAGACATTGTTGCTTGTGGAGATGTAGTAGTAGCAAAGATAGAAAGTGCAAATAATCTAGCAGATCCATTTACCAAAGCCTTGCCTCAAAGGACTTTCAAGTCACATTTGGAGGAAATGGGAGTTAGATTAGTGCACAATAGTCTTTAGGGAAAATGGGAGATTGTTAGAATTAGTTCCCTTAAATCCTATTATGTGATGCTGTGTATGATATTAAATATGGCATTATGTATGACTTAATATTGTGATCGATAAAGTTGTTTTATTATTATCCGAAATAAATGTAACATGAATATTCAAACATTATCATATAGCCCATGAGATGTATAGTATGAGATTTATGCGAAAAGTCATAGAAGATATAAATCACAAGTTTTTTGTAAACTTAAAATTTTAGTTCGTAGTCGGTGATGAAATTGGGCGTTTCATCTACAAAGACTATAACATATCAACTAAGATAATTTATCTTGATCATGAAAGTGGAGACTTCTAGTTGATATGTTGATATGTTTTAAGACTTAAAACATATTGAACTGGACCGCTGTGAGATTTATTATTCTCCTAACGACTGTTAAATGAATAATAAATCTCACGACTTCTATTTCCATAAACTCTTAATCCTAAGAGAATAACGTACCTAATCATGGAGTGTAGGTTGCTTTGATATATTAGGAGTGAGATCTAAAGTAACGGTCAAAACCTCAGTATGTTGGGCAGCCACATTTAGTATTGATGGAACATATATTCTTAAGATGAAATTCATAGTCTCTTAATGGAGATATAAAATATTCCCTTAAGATAAGTTTAATGGGTTTTATCTTTTTTCCATTTTGGTCCCTACATTTCTATTTCACCACTTTTAGTTCCTAAACTAATTAACGCATATTATTTTAGTCCTTTTCATCAATCAACAGATGGAAATAACTGAGGTGACTAATGGAGGGATTAAAATATTATTAAAAATTCACTATTGCACTCATTAGATAAAAAAAAAAAATCAAGATCTATGTTCATCTTCAACAAGAACACCAAAGAACATAGACCCTCTACTTTAATATTATAATAGGAAATCTGAATATATAAACCAAATCAACAAAAAAAACATAACAAAAAAAATTTAGTCCTCCTCAAAAATAAGCATCGATCATGAGAGAGGGAGAGGGAGAGATAGATTGAGAGAAAGTGTAATACCCCGAAAAAAAAAAGGGATTAAAAGGAAGGGTATTTAAGTAAATATATTGTGGGGTTAATTTTATAATTTATAATTATAAGGGATTTATTAGAAAATAAGGTTGAAACCCTGGCTATATATATAAGCATATTAAGTCAACGTATATGGAGAGATATTTTGAGGTAGGAGACTACTCAAAGGACTGAAGTAGAGAAGGATTGACTACACTCTTGAGGTAAGAGCTTAAAAAATATTATTCTTTTATCACATTTAGACTTTATGTGATATTATAATATTTTTCTTATGGGAGTATTTTGTCCAACAATGAGACTTTCTTTAGCCATGGCCACAAGGGTCTGTTCCACGTAATTTTCTTAAAAGAATTGTATCGGATTGATTGAGAAAAAAAAAATGCTTGACGAAAGGAACATATATTTATGAATTGACTTGGTAGAGGAAGAATAGTGTTTCAATAAAAGCTTGTGGCAGAGCTTGGTTTGTGTGTTTTTTCCTCATGCCAAAAGAAAACTAGAGGCGGCAGTGGCAAGAAAAAGAAAAGAAAAAGAAAAGAGAACACGTGTAGAACTATAGAAGATGGTCTAGGCAGTGCATTTGACCCTAAATGATTATATGCATCCTAAGTTTTGTTAGTGACAGCAAAGAATATATATATATTTTGAATACATGGATTTTTATTTTGAGATAATGAAGAGAGATTATTGGATATTTTAGTATTCTTTCTGTTTGTTGGTATCGTTATAAGCCCTTAAATTGTTTGATTATTGAGTAAAAATATTTGAAAATTGTTCTAGGTGATATCTAAGGATTTTAGGGGAAGTGTTTGGTAAAAGTTCCTTTTGGAATAGCTTTTGGAGGTAACTAACCTTATCCTAATTGGTTTTATTTTGCGTATTTTAACTACTGAAAATTGTTTACAATTGTTACAATTTTATTTCTATTATATTACTGATTTCAAGTAAAAAATTATCACAAATATATCTGGTTACTGAATATATGATATATTTTATTTAATTATTTTTAGCTATACAGATTCAAAGTAAAGAATAAAGAATTTTCACAAATACATATGAGCATCGAATATAAGATTTATTTTATTTAATTGTTTTATAGCTATATTGATTTAAAGTAAATAATAAGGAAATAATACAAATAGATTTGAATATTGAATATATGATTATATATATGTATTTGAATAAGATATATTTTTTTTTTAGAAACTATGATTTCATATATATGATTACGGACAATCTGACTATGAATTGATTCTAATACCTAAACCAGTGGGGGTTATTCATTGGGACTCTGATACCTAAACCAATAGGGTTTATTCATTGGTACTCTGATACCCAGCCAATGAGGGTTATTCATTGGTATTCTGGTATTCTGATACCCAGTCAATGGAGGTTATTTATTGGTATTCTGATGCCCAGTCACGGGAATATAGCGTGACCATAGTCACAAGATTGTTAAGGATATGAATTACGTTTGAATATTGAACTATTTTGAGCTCTTAAAACTACATATGTAATTTTGGAAATGTTTGAGTATTTGAACTATTTTGAGTCACTAAAACTGCTTATGTATTTTTGGAACCTATTGTAAGTTATAGTTTTTGATTTATGGAAACAAACTATGTTAGGTTCTAAGGGATTAGGAACTAATGTATTAGAACTTCATTTTGTAAGTTTGGCAAATCATGATCAAAACAGTTTTAGTCTTGATTAGACTTGCTCAAAGTATGTTCTTTTTATGTAAAGTTGGAATCGAGTTATTGCAGAAGTTACTATGCAAATTCTGCCTGGCTCGATCGATCGAGAATTAGACTCGACCGATTGAAATTCGTGCAGATTGTTTTTTCTCCAGAATTTCCAACTCAGCCCAAGCCCGTTTGACGTGTAGGGTTTTATGTTTTGCCCTAAGTATAAAAGGGAAAACCCTAGCCACGTTTTCAGTGTACTAAATGTTGTGTGTGTGATTCTTTTTGTGAGATCTAAAGGTGTTTGCCTTCACATACACTTAGGGTTTCTAAACTCAAGATTGATGGCAAGAGCTTGGTGATCATTCAGTTGTAGATTCAAGAACTTCAAGATATACAAGCAGGAGTGCTTGTGCTTTGCTGTGAATTCAAGAAAGAAGTAGTCCGTGGACTCGGAGCTATCACGTGGTCGTGGTAGTAAGTTTCCTACTCGAGGTAGCAATAGGATGTTAGTGGTTTAAGTCGCTATTGTGTAAACTTCAATTCTTTCATAGTGAATTCTATTTTACCTTGAGGATAGCTAGGTTAAATCCTTCCTAAGTTTTTTACCGGTTTGGTTTTACTGGGTTATCATATCGTGTGTTCCTTATTTTCCGCACTTTGCATGATATGATATATTTGTGTTAACCTAGAACTGCTTAATTTTCCTAAGTTAATCACTTGGCTAAATATCTAGGTTAATTTGTTTGGGTTTAAGAGGTCTACACTTCTTACAAGTGGTATTAGAGAAGGTAGCTTTTTTTGTGTAGATCCTTTGATCTAAAAGCTTATCCTTGACCCCTGTTGTCATGGATTCTTTAAAAATCTTCTTATCAATATGCCACATTGTCTACTTTGTGTGTTTGTCTCGTGCCATTTTTGTTAAATCTTTCCTTGAGTTTCTTGGTATAATCGCATATGATGATAATTATTTTTGCTATATTGCTTTAACTTCCTTAAAGGCACGTGATTCTTGTCTTTGGTATTTGGATAGTGGTTGTTCCAGGCACATGACAGGAAATAAAGCTTTATCAAGACACTCTTTGAAGGAAAGATTGGGACAGTCACGTTTGGAGATGGAAGCAAATCTGTGATCAGAGGCATTGGCACTGTGGATATTCCAGGATTACCGTTCTTTGAAGATGTTTGGTATGTTGATGGGCTGAAGGCTAACTTACTCAGCATAAGCCAGATTTGTGATAATGGACTGAATGTTCTCTTCACTAAACATGAATGTGAGATACTTGATGGAGGAGGTGACTGTATGTGTATTGGTGTGAGGACAGCTAACAACTGTTATGGTATCACTCCAAGTATAAGTAACAAATGTTTCAGTGCAAAGATTAATCAAGTTGACTTATGGCATCAAAGGTTAGAACATGCTAGTCTCAAGCAATTAGAGAAGATTTCCAAGTGTGATGCAGTTATTGGCTTGCCCAAGTTTGAGAAGATAGAAAAATGCATCTGTGGACCATGTCAGATGGGTAAACAAGTGAAGTGCAAACATCTGTCTGTAACTGATGTTCAAACTACAAGACCTCTAGAGTTGTTACGCATTGATCTCATAGGTCCTGCTAGAGTTCAGAGTTTAGGTGGAAAAAAGTATATTCTAGTTGTTGTGGATGATTTTATCAGATATACACGGGTTGTACTTTTGAAAGATAAAGCTGAGGCTCCTGAAAAAATGATACATTTGTGCAAAAAATTGCAAGTTGAAAAAGGAACTGTGATAGCCAGAATTAGAAGTGAACATGGAAGAGAGTTTAAGAACACAAAACTGGCTACGTTTTGCAATATTCAAGGCACACATCAGGAATTCTCTTCACCTAAAACACCACAGCAGAATGGACTAATGGAACGGAAGAACAGGGTTGTACAAGAGATGGCTCCTGTCATGCTTCATAACAAGAAGATGCCTAAATCCTTCTAGGGAGAAGCAATTAACACTGCATGTCATACACTCAATCGGGTGTATTTCAGACTTGACTCCAAGTAAACTCCCTATGAAATTTGGAGAGGAAAGAAGCCTGTTGTCAAATATCTCATGATATTTGGTAGTGACTGTTACATTCTACGTGATAGAGAGAACCTGGAGAAATTTGATGCTAAGAGTGACAAGGGTTATTTTCTGGGATACTCTTCCGCAAGTAGAGCATACGGAGTGTATAATCTGAGAACTAAAATAGTCATGGAGTCTTCCAATGTTGTGATCAATGATGAATTAAATTCAGAGGGTCATTCAGAAAATGTATCTCCGGTTCAAGAAAAAATTATGGAAGTTGATGATTCACTACCTGATAATTATAAGGGAAAGCATATATAAGAAGAGTTGATGTTGTTGAATGATACAGCTTCTATACCATCAAGTTCAGAATCATCTACACTAGTTCATGAAGCTCAACAAGAACAGAGAGAGTTTCACAGTTCTTCAGAACAGAAAGGTACCTCTACATCACTGGTCAAAGGTCCATCCTCTAGAGTTAAGTTAAATCATCCTGCCACAAATATATTGGGGAGTCTGAATGATAACATGAGATTGAGATCCAAAGCTTTGAATGTGATTACTCACTCATGCTATTTATCCCAATTTGAACCAAAAAAGGTGGATGAAGCTCTTCAAGATGCTGATTGGGTTAATTCTATGTATGAAGAATTTCATTAGTTTGTTCGAAATGATGTATGGGAATTAGTTCCTAGACCAAAGGGAGTCAATGGTATCAGAACTAAGTGGATATTCAAGAACAAATCAAATGAACATGGAATTGTTATCAGAAATAAATCGAGACTTGTTGCTCAAGGGTACACACAAGTAGAAGGGATTGGTTTTGATGAGACTTTTGCACCATTAGCAAGATTGGAATCCATTAGGATACTCTTGGCCATAGCAAGTCATTTGAATTTCAAGCTGTATCAAATGAATGTTAAGAGTGCCTTCTTGAATGCCATGTTGCAAGAAGAGGTATATGTTGAACAACGAAAGGGTTTTGTTGATCCTCACAGGCCGAATGATGTCTACAAGTTGAAGAGAGCCCTCTATGGTTTGAAACAAGCTCCACGGGCTTGGTATGACAGGTTAACGGCATATCTCACAGACCATGGTTTTAAAAGAGGATTTGCTAACACCATTCTCTTCATACGAAAGGATAAGAATTCTTTTGTAGTTGCTCAAATTTATGTTAATGACATTGTTTTTAGTGCTACTAATGATTTTCTTGCTCAATCTTTTGTAGATGAAATGAAGGGCATGTTCAAAATGAGTATAGTTGGTGAACTAACTTATTTCTTAGGATTGCAGGGGAAACAAACAGAGTCTGGAATTTACATTAACCAAGAAAAGTATGCACGAAACTTGGTCAGGAGATTTGGACTCGACAAGGCTGCACATGCTAGAACATCAATGGCTGCCAATGTAAAATTAACAAATGATCCATCAGGTGAGTCTGTTGATGTTACACTGTACAGAAGCATGATTAGTTGTCTTTTGTATTTAACTGCTAGTTAATCAAATCCTAAGGTTTCATATTTAAATGTTGTTAAAAGGATTATAAAATATGTTGGTGGAACTTGTGATAATGGATTGTTTTATAACAAAGAGTCAAATCTCTCTCTTGTTGGATTTTCTTATTCTGATTGGGCTGGTAATGCCGATGACAGAAAAAGCACCACTGGTGGGTATTTTTATGTAGGAGCCAATCTTGTTGTTTGGATGAGTAAGAAGCAAAATTCTGTTTCTTTGTCTACAGCAGAGGCAGAATATATTGCTGCTGGAAGTTGTTGCTCACGGCTTCTTTGGATGAAAAAGCTTTTAAGTGATTATAGAATATCACAAGACACCATGGTTGTTTATTGTAATAATTCTATATTATCGATATCTCTAAGAATCTTGTTCAACATTCAAAGACTAAGCACATTGAGATTAGATATTACTTTATTAGGGATTTAGTTGAAAGAAAGATTGTTGCTCTTGAATATATCCCTACTAAACGTCAAAATGCTGACATTTTCGCCAAACCACTTGATAGAAGTAAGTTTGAGACTTTTCGTCAAGTTATTGGTGTGATTCTTTGTCCCTAGTCATCCTTGGCTTACATGGTCCTTGTTCTTCATTTCTTTATCTCTGGTGACCATTTTTTTAGGATCTGCATTGCATAACATTCATGCATTTCATTCTAGGATGTTTCTATTTTTTATATAAAAAAAGGGGGTAACGAGACTGTGTTTTGCAAAATGTGTTTTGTAGTATTTTTCTTGAATTTGATAACAAGGGTGGTCAATCTATTTTTACATAACATATCTATGTATCTTGTTTAGTTTGGATGAGCTTATTTTATTGCACTTTACTAGTTTGAGCTTTGTAGTGCATGTTGTGTAGGAAGATGTTGATAGTTTTTGATCACATGATCTTAATCTTGAAGTCACATGCCTTTAATTGTCAGACTTGAACTTTTAGAGAAAGGCATAAATAACCATCTCACCACTGTTTTCTAGCCAATCATGAACACCTTAGTGCATATCATAAGATTTTGTGCTCGAGAAAGTGTAGCACATGCACAAAAAGAAAATAAGGTGTAGCCTCGGTTAAAATGTTAAAATTGGTGTGTACATTATCCCGGCTATTCTAATAAGTTTCTGATCAATTAAAATTGGTGTGTATATTATGAGGCAAATCAAGAAACTTACATGATTGCAAGCTTTTATTCTAAGAGATGTGAGAGTTATATGATGTAACTCTTTAGGTGTTAGTCTCTTTCAAATTTATGTGATGAATTTTGTAGAAATTGTGATTGGTTTCTATTCACATATCACCTTACATGTTTCTCAAGCTTTTGCTAGTTACACACACTACACAACTTACTCTTTGCTAATCTTTGTGCGAGTTACTGTGTGAGTTTTTCGTCTAACCAACCAAGTTTGATAATTTCTTGAAATTGATGCAAAACATGTTTACTATTTGAGAATTTGAGGAGAACTGATTGAAAATATTATTTTTGGAAAATTGGGATCAATACAAGTGTTTTTGAAAAGCATTTCATCTTATACTCATGCATTTTGTTCATAAAATTTAATGCTTTGAGGAGTTTCTGCACTGAAATTGCTTTGTTTTTTAAAAAATTAATTTTTTCAGACTTTTGATCGATTGAACCTGTTTTTTGACCGATCGAAATTGCGTTTAAAATCCTTGGTGAGCTTCTATCTATTTCGATCGGTACTTGATTGGTAGTGGATCAATCGAAGTATTTTCAACCGATCGAGTTTATTTTTCTATCGATCGAAAATCGGGATGAGAGTTTTTAAAAAGACTTTTTCTTCACGTGTTCAACCACTTTTTCAAAACTTTTTAAACTTTCTTTCTCTCTCACCGATCGGTCAAGCCTCCAACAGGATTTTTTGTTGTTTTCTTCCAAATTTTTTGCAAGGTTTCTCTCTCCCAAAGCCGGTATGTCCATTTTACCCTTCTTTTTCTTTTTATTTCCATTTTTCATGCATTATTTCATGCATTTGTTGGTTATTTTTGGCATTTTTATTTTTAGGATTGTTGATGCTTTTGGCCATTTTCTTTCACAATAAATCATTGGGTTTTTGTTGGGATACCATATACAAGTGATCTATGTGGTTTAATTTGATTAATTTGATGATTTGTGAAAAATTGAAAATTCTAGGGCTAGAAATTGCCGAATTTGGGGTTTTTGTTCAAATTGATGTAAATTGATTAAATTGGCTTGCTAAATTGACTAATTTGATCATTATATTGTGTTTTCTAACTTGTGTAATGATCAATTTCTCAATTTTTTGGGTTTTGTGAAAATGGGTTTTTCAAATTTGGGGATTTTTGATATAAAATTCTTGCTCAAGCCAATTTTGTGAATTTGGATCATAATTGAACTGTTTTTCATTGCATTAGACTATGCATCATTTAGTTATTCTCTTCATGCATCATATAGAATTATTGTTTCTATATTTTTTTATGCTAAGTTGCAGTCTGCCCTTGGTTTTCTTTTTGTTTTCTTTTTTCTTCCTTCTGTGTCTCTCTTCCTAGTTTGTAGAATCATGCCTAGGAAAACTAGAGCTCATAGGACTTCTTCTTCTTCACCATTTTTCGATAGTGATAGATTCTTGAGTGAGAAACATCAATAGACATATGAGACACTTAACCTAAGGAGGAACATTTAGGGTGAGCGTAGGGTTCTACTGGATGAGGTGATGATGAGGTTAGGCGTAACTTTGAGCGTCGGGGTTGGTTACCTTTGTTAGACATAGATCATCTGCCTCCAGCTACCCTGATTAGAGAGTTCTACTCGAACCTTTCTATCCACATCTATGATTCCAACACTTTAGTAAAGAGTTGGATACGAGGTGTAGAGTATTGCATTACTCCTTCAGTAGTGTCTGATGCTCTTGGGGTACCCGTGGTTTCTTATCCTGTCTATCCAAATGATGAGTCTCCTCCCCTTGACGACGTTATTGTTAGGTATATATTCATGTTTGCATCGAATACAAAACATACGCAGCGGAAAATAAACGGATCTACTTCATACGCAATTGATAACATACACTATGTAGGTTTCAGAATATAAGAACAAAAGAGTGTACCTTGATGCGGTGAAATTCAAAACCGAATGAAGAAGTACTCGGGAACACTTTCAATCTTCACTCCAATTCCACTTGATGCCCAAGATGTGTGGTCTCTCAATCAGTTCTATGTATCTAGAGAAAATATGAAAGAGTGTCTCTCTTTCTTATATCATATTATATTAATTTTTTTTTAAACATACAAACCATTTTATTCTATATAAAATTCTGTATGTTTCTCTCCACATAACTGATTATCTAATTGGGCTGGCCTTTTGGGCCTTCCCAATTGGGCTTTAGTGTGTGGCTTCGAGTGGGACCAAAAGGGAACAAATAAGACACTAGCTTCAATGGGCCTTGGGCTTTTCTGTCAACTCTTGACAAGTCCAAAGTTACCATTAATTATATTTAATACCATTATATAAATATAATTGCACTCTAGGCCTCATTAATAAATTATATCCCAAGACTTTATTATACATGCAACCCCTTCATAAAATATTCGTAGTAATACAAAGTCATGAATATAGACTGCCACTTTGTAAATTACTACATCTTAATCCTTGAGTACCCGGTTTAATCATTTTAAGTTATTCACCATATATTTATGAAATCCAATTTCATAAATATATACTTTAGTCTTACTAAAGTGGTTAGGCCTAACTCTCTGAATAACTGTACCCATTAAACTTATCTTAAGGGAACATTTTATATCTCCGTTAAGAGACTATGAATTCCATCTTGAGAATATATGTTCCATCAACACTAAATGTGGCTGCCCAACATACTGAGGTTTTGACCGTTACTTTAGATCTCACTCCTGATATATCAAAGCAACCTACATTTCATGATCAGGTCCATTATTCTCTCAGGATTAAGAGTTCATGTGAATACAAGTCGTGAGATTTATTATTCAATTAACAGTCGTTAGGAGAATAATAAATCTCACAGCGGTCCATTTGAATATGTCTTAACTCTTAAAACATATCAACATATTAACTAGAAGTCACCACTTCCATGATCAAGATAAATCATCGTAGTTAATATGTTATAGTCTTCGCAGATGAAATGCCCAATTTAATCACCGACTACGAACCAAAATTCTGAGTTTACAAAAAACTTGTGATTTATATCTTCTGTGACTTTTCACATAAATCACATACTATGCATCTCATGGACTATTTGATAATGTCCGAATATTCATGTTACCATTACTTTAGATAAGAATAAAACAACTTTATTAAACACAATATTAAGTCATACATCATTTCTCACATAATGTCATACATAATATCATACATAGCATCATACAATAGGATTTAAGGGCACATATCTTAACAGTTATGTCATACATCACTGGGTCTTCTATCCAGTATGGTTCTGATGCTCAGATCATGTCTGCGGAGCTTTTTGAGATCCACTATCTTTTCTTTAGGATTGCCTGTCATTCCTTGTGGCCTATCTCTCATCTACATACTATCCCTATTGAGCGACGTGTGTTTCTTTATGCTCTTGTTACTGATGCTCCTATCAGTTTCCTTTATCTTTTTCTTCGTTCTTTGAACGAGGTGCATAAGAGTAGTTCTATTGCTCATGCTTTGTTCTTTCCCATTTTTATTCATTGGATTCTTCTTCATTTAGGGTTAGGTGATTTCCCTACTTCTGAGCCTGCTCATATCATTGCTCCCATAGGTGCCACCTTTCTTAGGCAAAGGGCTGCCCAGCTTCGAGCTAGTTCTAAGCGTCCTAGGGTTGAGCCTTCAGGTGTCACTCCTCCTCCTTCCTTTTCTACAGGTGCTCCTTCAGCAGAGGCGTCTGCTGATCCTGC
Source organism: Lithocarpus polystachyus (assembly GCA_033629205.1). Lineage (NCBI taxonomy): Eukaryota > Viridiplantae > Streptophyta > Magnoliopsida > Fagales > Fagaceae > Lithocarpus > Lithocarpus polystachyus. Next base: position 1,665,400 of record CM066169.1, read on the forward strand.
TGCTGCTGTTCCTCCACCTTCACCTACGGATGATTTGGACATTCGTCGAATGTTGGACACTGTCATGATTGTCCAGGCGGCTTATGGTCAGCTTTTGGTGGATATTCTTGATGAGAATCGAGCGCTACAAGCAGATTTGGAGAGTCTTCGATGTTCTTCTCCGCCACCTCCTTTTGATGATGAGTGAGTGCCCTTTGGCAATTCGTCACAAAAAGGGGAGTATATTGTAGTGGAGATTGTACTTTGTAGTAGAGGAGTTTTTGTCTTAGGGGGAGATTTTTGTTTCTTGTTGTGATTCTGTGGAGCTGTGGAGCTTTTAGATTGTATCTAGGTGCTTCATTGTGTAATTATCTTTTTGGCTCATGATAGGGGAGGTATAGGAGATATATTTGATACATTTATTGTATATGTTTCTTGTTTCACTGTGCTACATTACTTATTGATTTATATTTATGATATATGTTTTTATTTTGTGTTATGGGAAATCAAGAAGTTATTTTATGTGTTACTTGTATTTTCCACACATGCGTTTATGAGTTCGTTAAGTGTTACAGGAATATACAAGTTGATTCAATCATGTTGTTGTCTACACTTGCAACTAATAGATAGTAGTTAGGTTGAATTTGTTTAGTTGGGCTATTGTTTTGTAATGGGCTGTTTATTGTGTAATCTTTGAGCATTTTTGTTAAGTTTGTGTTTTGTCACGGATTGCAAATGGGGGTGTTTGTTCGATTCTAATGGATTAGGAACTAATGTATTAGAACTTCATTTTGTAAGGTTGGCAAACCATGATCAAAAAAGTTTTAGTCTTGTTTAGACTTGCTCAAAGTATGTGCTTTTTATGTAAAGTTGGAATCGAGTTATTGCAGAAGTTACTATGCAAATTCTGTCTGGCTCGATCGATCGAGAATTAGACTCGACCAATCGAAAGTCGTGCAGATTTTTTTTTCTCCAGAATTTCCAACTCAACCCAAGCCTGTTTGACGTGCAGGGTTTTATGTTTTGCCCTAAGTATAAAAGGGAAAACCCTAGCCATGTTTTCAGTGTTCTGAATGCTATGTGTGTGAATCTTTTTGTGAGATCTAGAGGTGTTTGTCGTCAGATACACATAGGGTTTCCAAACTCAAGATTGATGTCAAGAGCTTGGTGATCATTCAGTTTCAGATTCAAGAACTTCAAGATATACAAGCAGAAGTGCTTGTGCTTTGCTGTGAATTCAAGAAAGAAGTAGTCCGTGGACTCGGAGCTGTCACGTGGTCATGATAGTAAGTTTCCTACTCGAGGTAGCAATAGGATGTTAGTGGTATAAGTCGCTGTTGTGTAAACTTCAATTCTTTCATAGTGAATTCTATTTTACCTTGAGGATAGCTAGGTTAAATCCTCCCCAGGTTTTTTACCGATTTGGTTTTCCTGGGTTCTCATATTGTGTGGTCTTTATTTTCTGCACTTTGCATGATATGATATATTTGTGTTAACCTAGAACTGCTTAATTTACCTAAGTTAATCACTTTGCTCAATATCTAGGTTAATCTGTTTGGATTTAAGGGGTCTAAACGTCTTACACTCATTATCAATGCTATCATGATAACTCTTATCAAACATTAATAATATGCTGTTTTTGTCTTTAGCCTCTAAGTAATAATAACATAACTCCTTTAGGAGGTTAACATTACACTTAGTCTAGTGTACACCATTATCTAGAATCATGTGTAGTCACATTTCATCTCCCTTATAATGTTTAAACTTGTAGTACCATGGAACAAAAACACCCTCCTTTGGGATCGCGAGGCATATGCACCAAGACGAGGTGTTTGTCCACACTACAGTTCAATCTTGTAGTACTATGAAGTAAACACCCTCCTTTGGGATCGCGAGGCATATATGCCAAGACGAGGTGTTTACCCACACTATTATGAACCAATAATGGAGGCCATGAGATCCAACCCTTGTATCTCTCTCCCACTAGATATTTTAAATTAAAGGTTTTTAAGATTAAGAACCATAATAACGCTAGACACCTTGAAAACATAATCCTAATCTCATTAGGAATAAATTTCATTAAACAAAAACTTTAATCCTAGCGTTAATATATATATATATAAACATATAAAGATTTATATATTATAATATATATATATATAGGAGCCTTATATAGGCCTTTATATGTATATATATATATATATACACACACACACACACGATTAACACATCTTATATATATATATATATATATTATATACGGATTCTTCAAGCAATACTTATATTGCCAAGCAATGCAACAACAAACCAAAAGGTAGGGCTGTAAACGAGCCGAGCTTTGTTGAGCAGTGCATGTTCAAGCTTGGCTCGTCGGTAAAATTAAAAAGCTCAAGCTTGGCTTGAGCTTGAGACAAGCCTAAAATATTGTTTGAGCTTGAGCTTTTGGGAAACCCAAAAAGCTTGAGCTTGGCTTGGCTTGATTCATTAGTCAAGCCAAGCTCGAGCTTAATATCAAGCTCAAACACAAGCTCCGATCAAGATTTTGAGCTTGAGATCCATCAAAATTATCTAATGCTTAAATCTCCCAAAATCAAGTAAACAAATATAAGAAAATAGCATACTCATTTTATCATGCTTCTAGTCCGACCTATGATTAGCCATTGTTCATATTACAACTTTACAAAATTAAATTCATTCATTCATCCTTTATTGTCTATAGCTTCATCAATTGTTTAAAATATAATTTTTACATCCACATTAGATGATAAAGAACTAGAAAAAGGCTTGTTTGTAACTATTGTGAATGAGAAATGATTAACATGGTTTATAACTTTACATTAGATAATGGATAAGGAAGGACCATATGTGGCCCACTTATAAATTTTTTTAAAAGGTAACTAAAGTCTAAAGTGGTGTTTGATCAATTTAGAGGGAAATGAAAAATAAAGGTAAAGGGTATTGGTCTAATAGGAGACATTTTACTATTAAGATATGTGTAATGAGTTTATTTAGAAAGCACATATCAAGCCTATAAATGAGTTTATACTTGACTTGTTTTGTATCGAGTCTTATAACTCACGAGCTTGTTCATGAACAAATAGTTTTGCTTGGGCTCGACTTGTTTACTAAACAAGCCTAAAACTAAGGCTCAAGCTTGGCTTATTTATAAACAAACAAACATGAACGAGCTCGTTATCAAGCCGAGCTCGAGTTATTTATGAACGGCTTGGTTCATTTACAGCCCTACCAAAAGGTGCAATCAACAAACACATGCACGAGCTATTATATATTCCACCAAGATTGTCATTCGCGTGAAACAAATGGTTGCACTACTTGGCCATATTTGCTTTGCTTATACATTGAAAATCTATATATTGCGTGAATATTCCAAGTCATGCAAGCCTTCGCACATGGTAGTTAACATATTACTTGTTATACGGATTCAATGTCCAAGCATCTAAGCAATTAACCTTATTGCATCGCTTGGCAATTTCAATGAAGACACGGCTTCATTGAATAACTATCAATCCTTGGCCATAAACTTCAATCTATATATCACATATATAAATGAATCATGCCATATGAATTCCAACGCTAATAACAAAAATTCATAAAACCATGATTATCAAAACATGTCTACACAAAAGAACACGTTCAAGGACACAATAATACAGAAAATTTTACTGCTAAAAATTAAAACACAAAGTGAACGGTTTTCTTAAATTCTAAAACTCAATCACATGTTATACAAGCATGAGATGGAAACCTGGCTCTGATACCGATTCTTGGAAAATCTGATTTTGTATCTCATACAAAACACACTGCGGAAGCAACATACGTGGATCTATTTCATTCATGATTGATAACATGCACTATGTAAATATCAGAATTTAAGAACAAAATAGCGTACCTTGGTGCGGTAAAATTCAAAACAAAAGATTAGAAGTACTTAGGAACACTTTTAATCTTCACTCCAATTCCACTTTACACCCAAGAAGTGTGGTCTCTCAATCAGTTTCCAAGGGAGAATAATTGAGTGGTTCCACTCACACATACACACCACTTCACAATGATGTCTCTTTTTTCACTAATGAAAAATTCTGTATGTTTCTCCCTTTATAACTAACTGATTATTTAATTGGGCTGGCCTATTGGGCATTTCCAATTGGGCTTTAGTGTGTGGCTTGTAGTGGGACCAAAAGGGACCAATAAGACACTAGCTCAAATGGGCCTTGGGCTTTTCTATCAACTCTTGACAAGCCCAAAGTTACCATTAATTATATTTAATACCACTATATAAATATAGTTGCACTCTAGGTCTTATTAATAAATTATATCCCAAGACTTTATTATACATGCAACCCCTTTATAAAATATTCGTAGTAATACAAAGTCATGAATATAGACTGCCACTTTGAAATTACTACATCTTAATCCTTAAGTACCCAGTTTAATCCTTTAAGTTATTCATCATATATTTATGCAATCCAATTTCATAAATATATACTTTAGTATATCCTTACTAAAGTGGTAAGGCCTAAAACTCTGAATAACCAAAACCATTAAATTTATCTCAAGGGAATATTTTATATCTCCGTTAAGAGATTATGAATTCCATCTTGAGAATATATGTTCCATCAACACTAAGTGTGGCTGCCCAACATACTGAGGTTTTGATCGTGACTTTAGATCTCACTCCTGATATATCAAAGTAACCTACATCTTATGATCAGGTCCATTATTCTCTCAGGATTAAGAGTTCATGCAAATAGAAGTCGCGAGATTTATTATTCAATTGACAGTCGTTAGGAGAATAATAAATCTCACAGCGGTCCAGTTCAATATGTCTTAACTTTTAAAACATATCAACATATCAACTAGAAGTCTCCACTTCCATGATCAAGGCAAATAATTTTAGTTGATTTGTTATAGTCTTCGCAGATGAAATGCCCTATTTCATCACTAACTACGAACTATAATTCTGAGTTTACAAAGAACTTGTGATCTATATCTTCTGTGACTAAATCACATAAATCACATACTATGCATCTCATGGACTATATGATAATGTCAAAATATTCATGTTACCATTATTTAAGATAATAATAAAACAACTTTATTAATCATAACATTAAGTCATACAAAAAGTCATACATAGCATCAAAAAGTCATACTAGAGCTCAATTGGAAAGGCCCAAAAGGCTAGCCCAATTAGATAATCAGTTATAAGGAGAGAAATATACATATTTTAGTAAGAACATGAAATGGTTTGTGTTGGAAAATCATCATGTTTGTATCGAATACAAAACATACGCAGCGGAAAATAAACGGATCTACTTCATTCGCAATTGATAACATTCACTATGTAAGTTTCAGAATATAAGAACAAGAAAGTGTACCTTGATGTGGTGAATTTCAAAACCGAATGAAGAAGTACTCGGGAATACTTTCAATCTTCACTCCAATTCTACTCGATGCCCAAGATGTGTGGTCTCTCAATCAGTTCTATGTTTCTAGAGAGAATATGAAAGAGTGTCTCTCTTCCTTATTTTCATTCCCTTACACATACAAACCATTTCATTCAATATAAAATTCTGTATGTTTCTCTCCACATAACTGATTATCTAATTGGGCTAGCCTTTTGGGTCTTCCCAATTGGGCTTTTGTGTGTGGCTTGGAGTGGGACCAAAAGGGAACAAATAAGACACTAGCTCCAATGGGCCTTGGGCTTTTCCGTCAACTCTTGACAAGTCCAAAGTTACCATTAATTATATTTAATACCACTATATAAATATAATTGCACTCTAGGCCTCATTAATAAATTATATCCCAAGACTTTATCATACATGCAACCCCTTCATAAAATATTCGTAGTAACACAAAGTCATAAATATAGACTGCCACTTTGTGAATTACTACATCTTAATCCTTGAGTACCCGGTTTAATCCTTTTTAAGTTATTCATCATATATTTATAAAATCCAATTTCATAAATATATACTTTAGTCTTACTAAAGTGGTTAGGCCTAACTCTCTGAATAACTGTACCCATTAAACTTATCTCAAGGGAATATTTTATATCTCTGTTAAGAGACTATGAATTCCATCTTGAGAATATATGTTCCATCAACACTAAATGTGGCTGCCCAACATACTGAGGTTTTGACCGTTACTTTAGATCTCACTCCTGATATATCAAAGCAACCTACATTTCATGATCAGGTCCATTATTCTCTCAGGATTAAGAGTTCATGTGAATACAAGTCGTGAGATTTATTATTCAATTGACAGTCGTTAGGAGAATAATAAATCTTACAGCGGTCCAGTTCAATATGTCTTAACTCTTAAAACATATCAACATATTAACTAGAAATCACCATTTCCATGATCAAGACAAATTATCGTAGTTAATATGTTATAGTCTTCGCAGATGAAATGCCCAATTTCATCACCGACTACGAACCAAAATTCTGAGTTTACAAAGAACTTGTGATCTATATCTTCTGTGACTTTTCACATAAATCACATACTATGCATCTCATGGACTATTTGATAATGTCCGAATATTCATGTTACCATTATTTTAGATAAGAATAAAACAACTTTATTAAACATAATATTAAGTCATACATCATTTCTCAAATAATGTCATACATAATATTATACATAGCATCATACAATAGGATTTAAGGGCACATATCCTAACAATTTGTATGTGAGTGTTGGACACTCTCTCATTCTCCATTGAACAAATTCATAAAAATTGATTGAGAGACCATACTTCTTAGGCGTTAGTGGAATTGAAGTGAAGATTAAAAGTGTTCTCAAGAACTTCTGATCTTTTTTTTGAAATTTACCACACCAAGGTACACTTTCTTATTCTTGAATTCTGAAATTTACATAGTACATGTTATTAATTGCGAATGAAGTAGATCCGTTAATTTTTCACTGCGTATCTTTTGTTTGTGTTACAAACATGTATTTTTTCATCAGCTACTGGAATATTTTCTGAACGCGCCCTTGAGCTTTAGTAGAGGAGAAGGGAGAGGATTTTTTTTTTTTTTGGGTTGACCGAGTTAATGCTGCCCGGCGGCCCTTATAGGGTTGCTAGGCCAACCTGGCGGCCCTAGAAGGGCCGCTGGGCATCCGAGGGCTTATAAAGGCCCTTTGGCTCCTTTTTTGGCTCATTTTTCATTTCCTCTCTACTCCTCACTCTCCACAAAATTTCCTAGAGCGGTTAGGGCTTAGCGGATCCGTGCTTTGCAGCCTTAGTCCGCCATTTCAGTATGTTGCTTCAGCTTTTTCTACATATAAGGTTAGCATCTGTTTTTTTTTTTTTTTTTCTTCTCTTTTTTTGCAAAACGTTTATAGCAATACAACTGGGGGTCAGTCACCGATGGATTCTTCATTTCCTTCTTGAGACGGGCTTCCTAGCAAGACTTCAAGAGTTTGGAGGGATGTTGGCAGATATTGACATGGTGGGCTTATGAGTACATCCTAGCCATGCAGCCACATTACATAGGCTTGGCTGAGACGGCGTACTATCGAGCTTATGCATGGTCTCGTTGCAGGATTATCGGAGTTGTTGTAGTACAACTAGTCACTATCTTTATGGCCCTAGACTATGTCACCCGGCATGAGATTATAGTCCCCCCTTATGCCGGGATTGTTGGGATAAGTGCCCTTAAATCCTATTGTATGGTGCTATGTATGATATTATGTATGAAATTATGTGAGAAATGATGTATGACTTAATATTGTGTTTAATAAAGTTGCTTTATTCTTATCTAAAATAATGGAAACATGAATATTCGGACATTATCATATAGTCCATGAGTAAGTGATTTATGTGATTTAGTCACAAAAGATATAGATCACAAGTTCTTTGTAAACTCAGAATTTTGATTTGTAGTAGGTGTTGAAATTGGGCATTTCATCTGCGAATACTATAACATATTAACTAAGATAGTTTGTCTTGATCATGGAAGTGGAGACTTCTAGTTGATATGTTGATATGTTTTAAGAGTTAAGACATATTGAACTGGACCGCTGTGAGATTTATTATTCTCCTAACGACTGTCAATTGAATAATAAATCTCACGACTTCTATTCACATGAACTCTTAATCCTGAGAGAATAATGGACCTGATCATGAAATGTAGGTTGGTTTGATATATTAGGAGTGAGATCTAAAGTAATGGTCAAAACCTCAGTATGTTGGGCAGCCACATTTAGTGTTGATGCAACATATATTCTCAAGATGGAATTCATAGTCTCTTAACAGAGATATAAAATATTCCCTTGAGATAAGTTTAATGGGTTCAGTTATTCAGAGAGTTAGGACTAATCACTTTAGTAAGACTAAAGTATATATTTATGAAATTAGATTTCATAAATATATGATGAATAACTTAAAAGGATTAAACCGGGTACTCAAGGATTAAAATGTAGTAATTTACAAAGTGGCAGTCTATATCCATGATTTTGTATTACTACAAATATTTTATGAAGTGGTTGCATGTATAATAAAGTCTTGGGATACAATTTATTAATAAGGCCTAGAGTGCAATTATATTTATATAGTGGTATTAAATATAATTAATGGTAACTTTGGACTTGTCAAGAGTTGACAGATTAGCCTAAGGCCCATTGGAGCTAGTGTCTTATTTGTTCCCTTTTGGTCCTACTCAAAGCCACACACTAAAGCCCAATTGGAAAGGCCCAAAAGGCTAGCCCAATTAAATAATCAGTTATGTGGAGAGAAACATACAGAATTTTATATTAGAATGAAATGGTTTGTATGTTCATATGTATGTAAGAGAGACACTCCTTCATATTCTCTCTAAAATAAACACATAGAACTGATTGAGAGACCACACATCTTGGACATCAAGTGGAATTGGAGTGAAGATTAAAAGTGTTCTCGAGTACTTCTAATCTTTGTTTTGAAATTCACTATACCAAGGTACACTCTCTTGTTCTTATATTATGAAATTTACATTGCACATGTTATCTATTTCGAATGAAGTAGATCCGTTAATTTTCCGCTGCATATGTTTTGTATGCGATACAAACATGTTATTTTCCATCAGGGATGCCACTGGGGAGACAGGAGCTCACTATAGGCCAGTCGAGGATTCAACGTTAGTTTTAGGCCCTAACGAGTTGGGAGTTCTTTTCGGTAGAAAGGACTTTCTATCAAGTTATGCTAGTCTACGGATTGTCTAGGGATCCGCCTCCTCACGGTTTTTCATTCGAGGCCATGGTTCCGAACGACCTAGATTATACGACGAGCGCCTTGGAGACTTATGTAGACACGAGAAAAGACTATTCCACTTGGTTTGCAGAGTCTTTTGTTGGGCCCATCATTAGAGACGTCCCCGTAAGTGAAGGTAGAGTGCTGGGAGGTGCTATCCACGCTTAAATGGTCACCAGGGCTGAGTGGAAAGCTTGCGCCAAGACCGTAGAGGCCAGAGTGATAGAGTTTGAGGTCGTATTTGTCACTAGAGGGGCGTATATGCAAGAGGAGATTGCTCGGGCGCTAGCTCGAGAGAAGGGGGTTTGGCAGAGATATAGGCAGATGCGACTTGCCGTGATGGACAGAGAGAGGAGTCAGTTTCAGACTGAGGTAGCCTGCATCAGGGCAATTCCATAATTTTGGCGGGAGAGTTACGAGCTACTCGTCTTCCCGTTCCGGTTGCCCCTAAGATTCTAGGTTGAGGGCCTATCATTCCTCCGTTCGAGCATAAGTACATGCCAGTTCCTCCAAACCTGTCGGGCGGTTGAGGTTCTTTCGCTCAAGCTCTGAGGCCTTCCTAGGGTCCATGGTATGCTCCCGGCACTTTAGACAGTGCAGGCCCTTCTACTAGCCCTCTTGCAAGCGGTGATGATAGTGATGGTGAGGCTACATACAAGGACCAGTTCATTGGCGATGATGATTCTTTGTAGGATTAGCCATCTGTTACAGCATGATGTAGCCCATGCATGGGCATGTATCTTTCCATGTATTCTGTAGACATTGCCCTATGATGGGCCAGCTATGTAATTATATTATGTATCGCCTCTTGGTAGGCCTAGACATGTATGAATTATATTGCCCCACAGTGGGCCTTAATGTATAATATTATCTCTTTGCTTCATGATGTATATATGAAACAATGCCTCTTAGTAGGACTTATATGTATGAATACAGAGACGTGCCTTTGGATGGGCGGCTGATGTATGTGTAAAATAATGCCTCTGATTAGGACTTATTTGTATGAATCCAAGGATACTCCTTTAGAAGTACAACTGATGTATGTGTAAAATCATGCCTTTGATTAGGATTTATATGTATGAATCCAGGGATGCGCCTTTAGAAGGGCGACTGATGTATGTGTAAAACATTGCCTCTGATTAGGACTTATATATATAGCTCTGTAGACTACCATTGAAAGGGCCACTAATATGTATGAAAACAACGGCTCTAGTTAGGATTTACATGTATAGCCATAGAAAAATCACCTTGGAAAATGCTGTTGATGTATGCAAAAGACAAGGCCTTTGATTAAGACTTACATGTATAGCCATAGAAAAATCACCTTGGAGAAGGCTACTAATGTATACGAAAGACAATGCCTCTGATTAGGAGTTACATGTATAGCCATTGGAAAATCGCCTTGCAAAAGGCTGTTGATGTGTGAGAAAGACAATGCCTTTGATTAGGACTTACATGCATAAATCTGTAGAAAAATCGCCTTTGAGAGGGCTGCCGATGTATGCGAAAGACAATGCCTCTGATTAGGACTTACATGTATAGCCATAGAAATTTTGCCTTAGAAAGGGTTGCTGATGTGTAGGAAAAACAATGCCTCTGATTAGGACTTACATGCGTGATTCTGTAAAATTTCCCTTAAGAGAGCTGCTGATGTATGCACGTATTATAGCATTTCCATTATGGACGGTGGCTTCGTACCAGCTCATTCGAGAAGCGTGTATAAAAGCTAAGCATCAGCCCAGCCCCAGCTCATTCAATCATGCGATTTTTCTAGGCTTTCTTCTACCTTTTTCTTCACTAAAAATGCCTAGAAAACACCATTCTTCATCGTTTTTTGCGGATCTTCATTAGATTGTCAGATCAAGTAGGGCTTGCTCATGGATGTTCTTGGCGCTCATTATTGGTTGAGCTTGAGAGGGAGGAGTACCATGAGAGAAAGCTTAAGAAGTGGTGGGGCACTTTTTCTTGTAGTGACCAAGCATTCATTCAGCAACCTATTGGAGACGCCGCCACTCTGCTCCATACTACATTTGATTGATACTTGCTAGAGGTTATCACTTCCTGTTAGGATCCTGCTTCGAGGTGCATCACCATTGGAGACATGGATTTGGTGCCTACTTTGGAGGAGTATGATCGCTTCCTCTCTCTTTCTACTCCTCTAAGCACTTTTTTTGTTTAACTAATGTGAACATGCTATCGCAAGCGGGTTGCTGATCTGATGGGCTTCAAGAGGCCTGTTGTGAAGATGCTGACTTGGCGTGGCAGCAAGGTAGGAGGGAGTATGTCCTACTAGTTCCTACATGATTGGTTCCATTTATCATAGTTCCCAGTTTGCTACCGCGATGATTTTGTGGATTTGGAGGAGCGATGGGCATCCTATTGGTGTTAGGCCTTCCTGATGGCCTTCAACGCGGTGTTATTCCCTTCACCATCAAAAGCTATTAGTTTTGCCATTCTTCCTCTAGTGATTGTTCTTCTTAATGGTTACTCTTTCATTCCCACTTTACTTTCCAAGACCATTAGGTCTTTGTCCTTATGTCGAGAGGCTAGTAGGGGTAGGCTAGGTTGCTACATCCACTTATAGCCATATGCTAAGTTACAGTTGTGGTTCTATAGCCATTTGAGTGTCATCAGTAGGGATCAGCCTATGCGCTTTATGGGTAAAAATAGAGTCTGGGCTAATGTATCTCTCAATCTTCCTTTTTCTAGGGATGTTGATGGTTGGCTGATATATTTGTGTAGCTTGAGTCCCATTGACTAGACCTAGAGGGTCAAGTGGGGTATTACCAGGTGGCAAGGGTAGACCCATTTTATCGGTTTGCTTGATATTCCCTTAATGGGCATCTAGGGATGTACAAGGTACTTC